>BLKR01015881.1:0-46305 GCA_011170035.1 Teleogryllus occipitalis
ATAATAATAATCTATATATTTAAAAAAATAAGGTATTTTGCCATGGCTTCGTTTAGGGCTTCTACTGAACCGATTGTAGTATTTTTTCCTTTAAATGAAAGAATGAGATCCCTAGATGTGTTATCAGATATTGTTTGTGTTGATTCACCAACATTTAGTGTGTAAATTAATTAATTAAATATTTCTTTAATAGTACGCTTATCAATAGTCAATTGTTTTCTTCCCAAGGGTGGCTGTTTCAAAATCGATATATATGAGTCGATAGATGCTTCATGGTGGCGCTGTTTGATGTTTTTTGATTGTTGAGATTTGTTTACAATTCATCAAGGTTTTGTTTCAGTGTAATTATTGCATTGTGGCGTTGACAGTTTGCATGTATTTGCTTTTGTGGTGTATTTTGTAGAGAACATTCGGACAGTGTGTTTTGCTCGGTTGTACTGAAGTAGTGAAGTTATTCACAGGTTATGTCGAATTCCGAATCGTTGCCCACGCGTCCCTAAAGACGCAAACGTACATTAACTGGACGCAGGGAAAGAGAAAGTCAGCGTAAGTGTCGTGATAGTGAGGTCATTTCGTTTTCTGCTGGGTCGTTGCCTATGAAATGTCAGTTTTGTTCTGCTTTGCACTTCGCATGTGAGAGAAATTCTGCAAACAATTTACTCTGTGTTGCTTAAATGGGAAAATAAGTTTACCTTCAGGCGATATGCCAGAAGAAATAAAAATTGTATATAGGACATGATGACACATCAAAAAACTTTAGAAATAATATCTGTCAGTATAATAGTGCTCTTTCTTTTGTGCAATTTGGCACCGATATTGCATTGCCACCTGCCCATGGGCCATACGTGTTCAAAATTTTGGGAACTCACATCACAGAACATCTTCGTCATACCCTGAAGATCCAAACAATGCAACGTATTGTGAACATTAGTCTGGTCACAGTATTTTACATTTATCTCAGATCTCACCGTCAAATTTTGACGGGTTTTCACTAGTAATAATAATAATAATAATAATAATAATAATAATAATAATAATAATAATAATAATAAAATTGTCTTTATTTGTGGCGAGGCTCAGGCCTTAAGGCCTGCTCTTCCGCCTAACCACTTTAATTAATTTACAATTTTAAAAAATACAGTTGAGGCGTTCGGATGTAATTAATATTAACTGACTTTTAATGATTCGGATGTAATTAATATTACCTGACGTGTCGCAGAAGAAGAAAAAAAAATCAATTTGTGATTAACCAACTACATTAATTTATCAGTATGAGCCAAATTAATTTATTGTCATTTTTGTTTATTCTTGAAATTTTGCAAAATGGAAAGACATGATGTAAGGAACATTCTTAAAAAATGTGTAATAAGATAGCTCCCACTTATTCCACTTAGAATCAATAATTCTAAATTCACCAGAAATGTCAGTTGTCATTACCCGACAGCCTCAACTGTGAACAATAAACAAAAACAAAAAAGGGGGGTTATTTTACATTTACGTCTGGGATGCAATACTAGGGACCATCCCGGCATACGCCTTAAGCGATTGAGTAAACCCAGAAAAAACCTCAATCAGGATGGCGGCTTAAGGCCGAAATATTGAGAGGAAGAAATATCAGAGCTGAGAGTGAAAAACAAAAGAAAAGGGGAAGAGAAGAAAATGGAGGTGGACAAGAGGAGATAATAAAGAAATGATAATGAAAAGGATACGGGGGGATCAGAAGAGAAAATATAGTACATATAATTTTACAATTACATAACAACAGCTAGTTCTTGATGACATATACAATGCATAATCTCAATCAACAATAAGGGAAATTACCACATTAATCATTAGGTAAAGGCACTTACAAAAGGATATCTTACAGTATAAAATACAGAAAGTGTCAATAAAATAATAGTGTGACTACTGATTTTCTTTGTAACAATAATAGTAATAAAATATATAAATAATAATAAAAGTGACAAACATCATAATTTTATAAACATTTGTAAGCTGTAGTTTTACATAATATTTTCTTATTTTACATTTAGAAATCTATTACATTATAGTAACAAAGTTGTATTTTAGATATAGCTATGTAATTTCTCTAATTTTAAACATTGTATCAGCAGTAATAGGATTAGCTTTTACTGTATCCTGAAGTAGGAAAGGAGGAAGATGGCCAGGAGGAAAGGAGTGGGAAGAAATACTTTCGAAAATATGACTTAAAGAAAAAAAAATCTAGCATGGAGGATGATATGTAATAAAGGGATCATGGTCATTGTTTCAGAAAATAATTAAGATAAAATTGTGGATAGAACAGAGAGCGTGTGTAAACTAGATTTCATTGTTTTTTATCCAGACACCAAGTTGAGTTTTGAATTTTCTAAAGTTGCTAATTCTCTTAAGATGTGTAGGTAGTGAGTTCCAGTTTCGAATTACTGTGACAGTGTAAGATTTACTGTATGACACAGTGTTGTGTCGAGGTACGCACAGCAATAATGCCGAACGCGATCGCTCTAGTGTTAGCATTTTGAAGTTCTTAGACATGTGTGTTTGAAGGCCGTTGTACAAGATTTTATGGAGAAGCAAGAGGCTATGCAATGTTCTTCTTTTTTCAATGGAGCTAATTTTTGTCTGTCTGTAGTACGCAGATACGTGATCGTACTTACGAAGATCGAATATGAAACGAATGCATGCGTTTTGTGCTGTTTGCAACTTCCGTTGTTGCTTGGTTTTTAAGTCAGTGAGCAAGAAATCACAGTAATCGAAATGGGGCATAATTAGTGAAGTAATCAGGTTCATACGTGTGTTTATAGGAAGTAGTTCTCGTACGCGTTTTAGGGAGTGGAGGTCTTTGAAGACTTTTTGACAAATCTTACTTACATGCGTAGTCCAGCTGAGAGTGCTGTCTAAATGCATTCCTAGGTTCTTTACGTCGTTACACCAGGGTAGAGGGGAGCCATTTATACTAATGGACGGAAGGGTTTTCTCTAATTTGTTGATGGCGTTGCGGGAGCCTATCAGTAAGCTTTGGGACTTATTTGGGTTTAATAAAAGTCCTAGGGCTGCGGTCCATTTATTGAGAGCATTTAGGTCCTCATTTATTTTCTGAACTAAAGAGTTAAGCTCCGACGGATGTCCGCTGACATATAGTTGAAGGTCATCTGCGTACATTTTATACCGACAGTATTTAAGACATTGTCCTACGTCGTTTACGTAAATTAAGAATGCTAAGGGTCCTAGAACTGTTCCCTGTGCAATATCCCGGGCGGTTCTAATGGCACTGGATCGGTTTTCACCTGATACTACGACTTGTTGACGACCTGAAAGATATTGTGAGAACCACCGTATCGTGGGTTTAGCGAAGCCCAATGCTTTCATTTTCTCTAGCAGGATATCATGATCAACCGAGTCAAATGCTTTACTGAAATCTAAGAGAATAAGTATTGTTAATTTACCGTTGTCAATGGCGATTCTGGCCTCTTCAATTAAGCTTAAAAGCACAGTTCCTGTACTTCTGCCAGATCGGAAACCATGTTGATGTTCACTTAAGAGATTTTTGCTGTCTAAATAGTTCGTTATTTGATGTCGTGCAATTTTTTCTAATACTTTAGAAATTGTAGGTAGAATACTAATTGGTCTGTACTCAGGAGGATTTGTTGATTTAGGAAGAGGATGGACAAGTGCAGTTTTCCAAGAGGTCGGATAAGTTCCACTTATGAGAGAAAAATGTATTATATCTGTTACAATGGGATATATTATTTCGGCACAAAGTTTCAGTAATTTGGCATTAATATTGTCTACTCCATAGGCGTTTGATTTTAGACTCTGAATAGTTTTAAGGACGTCAATAGGACTTGTACACGCGAAGAAAAATTCTTCTGGAGTATTTCTAGAATGGAACTGTAAGTTTGATAGAGTCATGCTTTTTAATGAACTTTCGAAATGGGGAGCCATATTAGCGAAACGTTGGTTTAGGGAGTCAAGAGGTATATCAATTTGAAGCGGTGCTCGTGATCTGCCTATGCCAAGAGTGCGTAGAGATTTCCATACTTGTTTCGAGTCGCCATTTGTACCCAAAACTTTGTGGTAATATTTACATTTCGCGTTTCTCAATTTTTGTGTAACAACATTTCTTAATTTTTTGTATTTACTTCTGTCGTTTTCGCATTTTGAATTTCGAAAAATTTTGAAGGCCTTTGTTTCATTAAGCCACGTATTTCCTCTGTTATCCAAGGTGCCGGCGGACGTGTTGCACGAGCTTTTCTTACGGGTATGTGTCGATTAATCAGCTCCGTCAATTGATGAGTAAAAGTATTTACTTTTCTATCTAACGAACTTTCTTGAGAGACAAGATGCCAGGGCATAGACATACCGTCAGAGAGAAATAATTCAAGATTGAATCTTTTGAAGTCGCGGTATTTGAAAACTGTTGGCGTATATCTAGGGCATTTATGAGACGCATATTGTATGAGACGTATATAAGATCGTGTTTAGATATTCCAAGAACTGGTGATTGGCCATGAAATTTCACTTTGTCAAGATTCGATACAACGATATGATCTATCCAAGTATCTGTGCTGATTGTATGGTGAGTTGCATTTAGTGGTAAGATAGAAAGATTCATTTCGCCAAAAATACGTTTGAATTTGTCGGCATGCGACGTAGATTTCAGAAGATTACAATTGAAATCGCCCATCAGTATTATGTTATCGTATTTACTTGAGCAAAGCGCAATTTCTTTGTCGATATCTTCGATATTCCCTGTTTTCGGAGGACAGTACACTACGCCTAGGGCACATTTTTGTTAAATATGGAAATTTCAATAAAGAGATATTCGTTATTCTGATTAACGTTATCTGCTGATGAAGTTATGTATTTATAAGTGAGATCATCGCGAAGGTAAATACCGACACCACCTCCCTGAGACGCGATATGTGGGTTCCGGTCACTTCTAAGAAAACGGTATCCAGGAATTGTGACAAGTGTTGTAGCAAGTGAGCTCTTTAGCCACGTTTCGCTAATAAGGAGAGCATGAAAACGGTGGGTTGAAATTAGTTCTCGCACTTCATCAAGATGACAATATAGCGATTGAGCATTTACGTGACCTACAAATAAAGTTCGCGATGAAGATTTTGATATGGAGGTGTAAGTATTATGAGGAAGTGTTATTGGTTGATTGCTTTGTCCATGTAATGAGGAAAGGTGTAGGGGCGGATTCATGCTGGTGGCCATGCTTTCAGAAAGGTTGTAGAGAAAAGATGAAGGAAGAAAAGATGCTTAGAGGGGTGGGAAGGAAAGAGAGGATCCTTGGAAATTCCAAGCTAAGGGAGTGTTAAAATGTGGGGTAGGGGTGGGGAGCGCTCTTACTTAGGCGGAAATGGCCTGCAAGTCGGCAATTGTCTGCGCGCGGGCTTTCCTGCTTCCTGCTTTGATGACTATTGTGCCATTTTCCGTCCAGACGTTCCGCAGGCCAAATTTATCAATGGCCGCTCTCAGAACCTCCAGACGGGATCTTGTGAGGTCTTCTCGTATTGTGACACCGGTATTTTTCAATTGTCTTTTCTCCCGAAAGACTTCACGACGCTTCCTGTAACTTACAAATTTTACAATGAGCGGTCGTGTTTTTCCTGGGATCTTGGGTCCTACTCTATGACATCTATCAATGCCGTTCAGGCTCAAATCGACACTTATCTGTTTTGCCACATCAAGCGCAAGTTGATCTGGGTTTTCATTATCTTTTTCCTTGACTCCGAAGATCCGCAAGGAATTCCGCCGCGTATACATCTCAAGTTGGTCTGTTCTCACGTCTAGCTCTGCTTTCAGATTTTTAATTTCTCTGTCTCTGTCTTCAATTTCCCTGCGCAAACTATTTATTAAATCGGTGTTAAAATTCATGCTCTCCTCTAACTGCTTGGCGACCACTCCAGTGAGGACCGCCGCCAAGGAGTCGAGGAAGGCAGGGCATTTAACAACTTCCTGAACAATTGAATTTATTTCTACTTGCAGATTGTTTTGGTTACTTTTAGTAGTTCCTCTGTTACTTTTAGTAGTTCTATTCGATGCCATGCTAAGAAGTGAAGAATAAAGAGAAAAAACGACCCAAATTGAATTAAATAAGTATAAGTAGAGTTTAAAAGGAGAGGTTCACAAAATATTAGATGAAAATTCTAAGTCACGTTAAAGGAAGTAAATTTGAAAGAATTAATAAATTTATTAAACTACGGAATAGGTTTTAAAGTTTTACGTGCAGCGAGGATCAGATTCCGACGGAGTTGCTATATGAAATGGAGAGTAAAGAGAGTATAGTGGAAAGAAAACTAGGGATTTGAAAGTACGAGTTACTATTAAGAAAACGATCAAAAAGAGAATACCAGGAAAGCGATAGTATAAAACACAATACTTATCTTTAAGTTTTTACGTTGCGACGACTGGACCGGTGCTGTACACTGTGCCGTTGACCACCTGCGGAAAACTACCTGCGCCTAAGCTCGGAGCGCTCCGGGACGATGTTCACTGGACGAGGGACATCCACAGACCCACAGATGTCGCTGAAGCACTTTTCTTTTTTCCCCTACAAACCAAAAAAGAAAACCCTTTACCTACGTTTCTCACAGAGCACAAAAAATAAATATAACAGTGTGTTCAAATACGTGTTGCTGAGTTTAGACTTCTCTTGATAAGAATTACAAGTTTAATTTGGATATCACACATTTTTCATAACAATTACGCTTATTTGAGGGAAGAGCAATAAAACGGGATATTATTTTATTTCGCTTGCATTTAAAGCGTCATGCTACGCTAAAATGTACTAGTAAATGTAATTTGTATATTTCACTCCCAAATTAATTTACGTTGATTACTTTGTACGTTAATTACTTCTGGTGTGAGAAATAAAAAAATGGGATGTTACCTACTTCTGTTGCTAACAAAAATCACAGAAGGGAAATTAGTTTTTTTCTACAAAAACTAATGTTCTTCAATATATCATATTACAAATCACGACGGTATTGTCATTAATCATCATTTAGGATATAATATGTTGGAAAAATAACCAGGTCTTGGGAATTCATTAAAGATGCCTGTTAGGAAGGAAATGCTGTGATTAGAAAGGTTTTTAAGGGCCTTCACAGAAAAATTGCCAATTCCCACTAATTTCTTGTTTTTCGTGTTTAGTGATTCGTTATTAGTTCTATTACCTTGGATGGAGCAATGTAATTAATTGGCGGAGGAACAGATGAGTATTGTTTTTCGAAAATCTGAAAATTGAGGTGAGGGAACATTTGTATTGTTTTGGTCTCCACAAGTGTGGAGACCAAAAATATTTCACGTAATTTTTCGTAAAAATACGGGTGAGAAAGTACGTGCTGTTTTAGCACTACTAGTTTTTTGCTTGCTCTACTCATTTTACAAGGGACTGAAATAAAGGAATATAAATGGCTACGACAATGGGCGATTGCTATGCGCACAAAATTAATTTGGGCACTATGGGCTAAAGGACGACTAAGTGGGTTAGTGCTCATATAACCGAGCAGCACAGGCACTGCAACAGGCACAAACAGCTAAGTTTTAATGGTTTTACAATTTTTATAGGAAAAACACTCATATAAGCAATGTTTGGCGCTTTGGAACGCTCTAGAAGTATAATTTAGCAAACAACAATTGTCTAGCAATTAAAAGTTCCAAAAAAATGTTATCAGAGAGATGCAACAATGATTGTGTGCGAACAAATGCGACGACAATGGACGAGCGTTATATGCACAAACTTGATTTGAGCACAAATGAGTTAATGCAATAGTTGGCGTTATATTGTTATTCAAAATGTTCCGCATATATCTGATCAATACAATCTCTTTGGACGGTCACACGAGAGTGCTTCCAGGTTTTCAAGTTTCCATCGACCAAAATTCCACGTTTGCATACAACCCTCGAGCTTAAGTTTATTGACACCACTGACCTTGATAATCGTATGCGGGGTATAAAGAGGTGACGAGCGATCATTTCTTTTTTTTTAGGTTTTGCTTCGCTTTCCATGATTTTATGTTAGTTTCATTCTTGCTATTTAGTTTTAATGTAATAATCACTTACATTCTGGATGTGTTCATTTTCCAATTGCACATCTAAACATTTTCAATGATCAACGTATTTGGACCAACAGTAAATTCTGAAACTTGACACATGTTCGTCTTTATTCTTTTTAAAATAATTTAGGAGATATAATTATTTATTTACTTTTTACGACGTATGAGATGTTCAGGGTGATGGAAAAAGTAACTTCGGGAGGAAAAAATGACAAATGTCATGATACATTTTTATTTAAAAAAAACTACGTAAATGATATGAATTAAGAACATTTTTATTTATTCTTGCAGTGGAAATTATAAACACAATTTCGTCCCCTTTATGTAGCACAAGTGAACGTTGCCCTTTGTGCAAATGTATGCGATTTTCTCTGGCATTTCTCCATTTGACATCTGATGCTCTCCTTCTGCTCGTTTGTTTGTGGATAAGGTAAGTCCAAGGATGTTGAATATTTTCTCCCTCCATGGTCTTGTTTCTGTCAACTTCTTGGATTTTGGACTATTGTGATTACGTGACGAATGGTATGGTCTTCCTTTTGTGAGTAATTTTTTGTGGAGATTTGACATAGTGCAATGGTTTCCCGAAACTCCCACAAATCAGTATTTTGTTTCGTCGAACGCCTAAGAGATTGGATTCTTCTTTGTGTTACAGTCATGAGTTCACAAGTGTTAAATCGACGGCAGGGATTATCACTCTCACAATCCATTTTATGGAACGCCTAAATAATATACAACTACAAATACTTGGCAAAACTTCCAACTTCTTCACTCAACCACATTTGTATTGTATAATTTGACAGATTCAGTCGTAATACCATTGTGTATTATTTAGAAGATTTATTCCATCTTCTTCAAATATTTACCAACAAAATTGCACCAACAAAATTGGAGGCAACTAGTACTTGTGTATCATAATACCATTTTGTTATAACTACTCGGGCGATGGCCACTACAGCAACATCAAAACTCCCTTAGACTGCGAGCTCCATATCCTCACAAGGACTTAACAATTTGAGCTCAAAAAGTCCATTTCCCTCAGTGTTTTAACACCCATGATAGAAGTGCTGTCTAAATATTGAAATAAGTGATAGCTAAAAATACAGTCAAAATGAAGACCATGGTTCTTCTTACACTACAGTCTAGCAATAACCCAGTTTCAAGAACACGAGATAACTAATTGTTTTCATCTTTATCAGATAAAAAATTAATTTGATATGTCGTCTTTGAGTAAATACTCCAACAATTGTTCTTCTGTTACAGGTTTCATTTGTCCCTTTGCAGAGAGAGTAATTTTTCCACTTAAATATAATATATTCCATTTTAGAATTTTGAACCTCAAGTCCTTTTGTCCATGACAATGGACAATATAATTCAAATCTATGTATATAATTTATGAGACTGATAATAATGAAGTATTGATGATAATCAATTAAATAATCCTCTAATTACAGTTTAAAGCAAAAAACAAACGATTTTGAATTATCCACCTCCAATACCCAGCAGCTTCCGCATACTCGCAACCTTCATCGCCAACATTCACGTCCAGGGACATGAATATGGTGACTGAAAACGTTTAAAATCAAATTGCCCCCGACGGGGCGTAGGCTCCACGTTGGAAAACACCGATCTAGCCGAGCTCTGTGAATTTGAAACGGAATGTTTTGATTTTATGTGCACCTTTACATGAAGCTTCCACCAAATTTTCAATTTTCTTTTCTAAAATGACTCCCAATTTTTTATATATTTTTTTGCGTGAAGAGCAATGTAAGTTTAAAATATAGCGAAAGTCTGATTTTGTTGAACTCTCGAAGATTATAAAAGTTAATATTTTTTGGTGACTTCTTTCAACGACAATACTGAAGATCGAAATTTTTGCTTAAATAATATCTTTCCTTCAAAATTAGATATTTAAATAATGACAGGTAATTATTTTTATAAAATATGAGTTGGGCCTGTTCAATTTCCTGTTTACAGGGCAGGTTATACTGATGGTATATGTATTATATTTCCCTTTTCGTCGGCAAGGTTATTCTTTGGCCGGAGCCATTTGGTGTAGTGTTATGATCATTTCTTGCTATGCCTAAATACATGAGCTCGAAATTCAGCTTGAGCAAAATATTACTAATTGGAAATTTTTTGCCGGTTAATGCCGTATTATATACCGTTAAAATAATGCGAGAAAGTATGTACTGTGGTAGAAAATGCTTTTCACTAGCTTATGATCGATTCCTTATTTTTAAAATTCGTTTTGAAATGGACTTTAATTTATTACATGAAATACGAAGAGGGTAAGCACAGTAAATGTTGCTTACCCCTAACATATTTAACAAGTTTCAGGTGAGGTTTGGGATATTATTTCAAGTTCTCTTATTTACTATCTCTTCGCCTTGTGAAACAGTGAGTACATGCAGTTGCTTTTTACATTCAGGAGAGAGGATTCCTTTATTTTCACGATCCATTTCGGAATATTGCGTGATGTTGGGGTTTTCTGTATAGCAAACAGTAGATTTTAGGCTTCTTTTGTGTGTTATATACATTTGGACATGGAAGACATGCATAAAGATGTAAGACAACATAAAAACAAAACAACGGGTAATTCTTTATTTGTCATCTAGCAAAAATGTGAGAAATAACTAGGGGATTTGAGAACATAGCAGAATGTTTCTGGTCGGATAAGTGGAAAGTTAAAGCAAACATGTTTTTTCAGTTTAATACACTAAAAATCACGGATAGCGCTTTCATCATCAACATTCCATTTGTCTGATGTACTTTCAGAATATGTACGACAAAAAGAAACTGTCAGTGAGAACATACAGTTTGATCACACTTCTGATGCTAAAAACTCAATTCATTGTTTGGAGAGTGTTCCTGTCAGACGAAATGGCAGGTGGAAATATTTCTATTCAGATCATTTTAAGAGTTTAAAAAGGTACAAAAAATGTGTGAAATTGTGCAAACTCTAAGCAGTTTTTAGTTCTACCTTTACCCACTAGCGTAAAAATTAAAAATATTTTAGAAGTACGTAAACAACCAATCCTTAAATAATGCGAACAAAATAAAGACTAAAGGGCTCTCATGTTCACTCTCAACCTAGGCAATAATAAGACTCTTCAGAAACCGGATAGAGAAAACCCACGCCGATGAATAAATTAATAATGTTCAGCTGCAACATAAACTCAGTGGTGAATACGCAGGAGATTTCACTTCTCTCAGAAGCTACAGAGCCTGTCACGAGCAACGCTCCCCCACAGTCGTGTGCTCGCCGCCGGATAACTCGCCACCTGCGGCTTGGCGACCAGGGATTACGACTGCGAGTTCCATCGCGTCCCGACCCTCCCCGCTGGGCGCGCCCCAGCCCCACCCCCGCCCTGCATCATTTACGACAGGGGTGGCAATTCTGCAGGCGGGACATCCATCTGGCAGCTCCCCTTTCGGACTTCTGACCCCGTCGCGTATTATTCATTCGAAATTAATATTAACTTTGAGGGAATGGAAAGGGAAATGATACATGTACTATCAGTATAACTGGTGTATGTGATATCCTCTAATAACTGAGAAAAGGTGACTGTTTGGTACTATTCACAAGAACCATCCTAGTTTCCCGTGGTTTCTCCGATCAAAACCAGGCAAATACTGGAGTTGTACCCTAACAAACGCGCGCGATCTTTCCTTTCTCTTCCTTGCCATACCCTCACCGGCGGTGGGATAAATAAAAGGTGGATATTTACGTGCTAAAAGGCTATTGTGTGTTCGCTATTAATTATTCACTCGCGCTACATCGCTCGTGAATAATCAACTAAACTGCACAATTATCTCTTTTACCCACGTGTAGTGGAAATACAATTGCATCTATTATTCTGTTATTAATTTCATTTTCGATCCTGGATAAATGACCCTTACTCACAAAAGGAACTGTTATATTGTTCATTACACATGGTACATATGTTAAAGGACAATATTACGTTTTTCTAATGAATATTTTTACGTCACTGTCCTCCAATCCACACATCATTGGATTTGATCGTTTATCTTTCCTGATAATTATTAATTGCCCAGTCGTTCATATTTTAAAAATATCTTTCCTACATCTGAAATAATCTCTTTCTACATTTGTTCGTATTGATTGAAATTTTCATTTAGTTGACACTACCTCCGTTTCAGTTCGAGTTTTTGCAAATGGTGAGAAGAACAACACCAAATTTGGGGTTGAAAACGAACAAATTTTGGGACAATGTTGCATCTCTGCCCGATTAGTCGAAATCTGAAATTGCAGGACAACCTGCTATCCTTCGATTCCCGGTCTCCATCAGTCCCTTGTGAGGGGGGAGGGGGACTGCTTGCGAATGCAGTGAATTGGGCCCAGTGGCCCAGGGCCCGCGGATTGGTCGTCGTGACCTAGAGGACCCTGGGGTCTCGGCAACCGCATGGCCCGCGCCTCAACGGCCTTGCTCCCGGGACTCAACCCCGCTCGAAGCAGGTGGGCGGGGCGCGCCAAGGCTGTCTCCTGGAATGAAGTTCAGAGAAGACGGGGTGCAGATAGAGGTGTCCCTCATTTTTAATTCTCTGGCTCGTGATGGAATTGGTGCAGCCAGGATCGCTAGTGTTGCCAATGGCGTACAATATGATGGAAGTAAATGGATTGATGTATTGTATTAACATAATAAAGTGAGTGTTCCTTTGCTTCGATATTATTTCTAGGATTTTTTGAATGATCCTTTGCATGTATGAATTTTAAAATTGTACTGAACTTATATTATTTGCCAGTTATACAAAATATAGGGTCCAGCAACTTCCACAGCATACGCTAATGGCTTACTCCAGGAAACCTCTAAAAGTAATTCTCCTCAAAGAAAAACCACACATGGAACTTCAAAAAACAATTATTTATAATGACATTCAAAGCAAGAAAGAAATGAAATTGTAATAAGAAAACTCAGAAATTATTGAACAATTATTTCAACCTAACTACTAATCTAATAGAGCAAAATCAAATTTAAATTCCCTATTTCTCCAATAAATATTTATTGTCCTTTAATGTCTGTTCACAGGTTTAAACGATTAAAAAACTTGATGTCACCATATTACTCACAGGTCTTGTCTTAAATCATCGTTGCCGTAATAATGTTCTTAATATTTGTGCATTGACTCTCCTCCAATTCTTCCATTAATTGCCTACAAACAATCTCCTCTGAACGTTACTAAATTATTCATTTTCAACTCCGTCCCATACCTGCACTTCTCTACCATGATCGGAGCTCACGATTTTGATGCTCACAGGGAGTGAGACACTTACTGAATGATTGTTTATTTTTCCCTCTCGATCAGTATATTATCGTATGTGACGTACTAGAATGAAAAACACAGACGACTGTTCTGATTGATATGTACAATATATTTACAGTATATTTACAATTAATGTACAAAGATTATAATACAAAAATCTAACCCCTTGGCAACCTTTCAGTTCTCTTAGCCGCGAAACCCCGCGACCGTCCCTAGGCCTCGCCCAGAACCACTGCTTCGGAAGCAGCAAAAAGCAACGCGAGGTGCGAAGCTGTCGGACATAGAGTCCCGTAACTACACCAGTTACATGGTCTGTCGCCAACCCGGTCTTCGACCTGAAGATCACGTGCAATGATAGCACTGGAGATACCTCTCGTCTTTCGACACCCTGCGTATCTCGCGAGGCGCCTGTCGGCGCGGCCTTAAATATCCGTCGGCTCGCCCCCACCCTACAAGCAGCGGGCGTCATACGGCTCGCTGGCCAGCCCTTCCAGGGCTGCAACCGCCATCTCTTAAACTCGCGTCCGCGCGCGTCCTTTTCAGGGATTTTCCAGCCGGGATTCCTACGGGGATTTCCAGCCGGCGCGGCGTGGCGCCGCCGCCCTTCACCCCCATTCTACATCCGGCTTAGGACGGGTTTCCCCGAAGCGGCCCGACGCAGCGGCGCCGAACCACGCGACGCTACACGTATTGTATCGCAGCTTCTGGGTCAATGACCCCCATCTCGATCAGGTTTTCGTCCAGTTTCCCTGATCCATTGAGCAAATGCGGAGATGGCCCCCTTGTGTTGCTTCTGGACATAAATGTAACTTCATTTTCTGTGCACGTCTTCTAAAATTCAGTGGGAAATACAATTATTCAAATTATCGTTTCCATGTTGTCGCGGCAGGAAGAATTATTCCGAAGGACAACGTGGATAAGAGCCCAACATTTATTGCTTATTTATCCTTGAAAATAGATTTTGTTACATGGGAGCTTCTTTTTTTCTTCTTCTTTCGAAATTCAAGTAGTATATGACTTATTTTAGGGATCACAGAATTTTGAAAATGTGCCCACAATTCACTTTTCCCCATAACACGCAGTTTTAACTGTTTTTTGACGTAAAATAAATAAATAAATGCCTTGGAAACCTTGCATGCTTCTATACATTTCCGGCCATTTGTCACCCCGCAACCACGTTCATGCGCAATCTTCATGATTCCACACCTTTTTATTAAATCGATTTCCTCTTTTCACAATCACACATTATGATCTGTCACACAATATTATTTATTTATTCCAAAAAATGTGAATAATTTGTTGAAAAAATACAGAACATTGATTTTGGCTATCATCATATTCGAATTCTTTAGAAGAGTATTTCAATTTACTAAAGATTTACTTACTTTTATTTACCAAATTACTACTAAACGTAAACAAGATTAATGATAAAAAAATAGGCTGATTAACGAAGATTGTAAAATTAGTATGTGTAGAATTACATTAAACTTGGAAATTTATTCCATGATTATTTCATTTGCATGTTGTTAACTGTTCTAAAAGTAATACTAAAATTCTCCAATAAATTCTTAACAGGAAATTATTTACAAGAACAGTGTCACCTGCAGGCAGGAAATTTTAGGTGCCTCCATAGGCATACAAAGTCCATACTTTAATCTAATCAACTGTAATAATTTACTAATGCGTCAATTGTCTGCTCAAGGTGATATGTTGCATATCCTAGGCATTAGTGTACAAGGCAGTTAAGGTGAAAAAGCCAATTAATCCTCAAATTAGCGCACGAGCGTTTGCCACTGTGGAGGTCGAATTGAGAAAAAAGAGCTCTTGCAGCAGGTGCTACCGGACGCCGTCACCCGAGAGTGCTGTCCCGTGTCGTCTAAAATTACATTTCGAGCTGAGCTTCCGGCCTGACTGTTAGAAAGGGCAGGAATAAAGAGGCTTCCTTTTTCAAGGCTCGACCGGAAGTCAAGAGAGAAGTAGAACCTGATGTGTCTTATGTTGCAATAATAGTAAATATTCACTTTGCAGAAAAAAATGGGAACAGCAAATTGGGAGCAGGAAACTTAATGAGCCAGGAAAATGATGAAAAGTTTGGAAAAATCACGAGAAAAGAAGTACAACAGACACTTACGAAAATGAAAATTAGTAAAGTACCACGTATGGGGAACATAAATGTAGAATTGATCAAAGAAGGTCTGTGGATACTGATTGAGATACTTACTCAATAATTTAACACATGTATGGAATGTGAGAAAGTTCGTGATGAAAGAAAATTGACAACCATAGCCTTTATCTATAAAAAGGGAAATAGACTGGACTGTCAGAACTGCTCAGTAGCCAGATTCTATGGTAGAGTACTAAAGGAAATAATTGAAAGGGAAGTGCAAGTATCAGAAGAGCAGCATGGACGCAGAGCTGGAAGATGGTGCATTGATGGTATATTTACCTTAAGAAACGTGATAGAGAAACAGAAACAACGATGAAGATCAGTTCATTTAACTTTCATTAACTTAAAGAAGGCTTACGACATAGTGCCATTAAGCACGTTGGCTGGCCATGAATAAATAAGTTGTAAGTAAAACCTACATTAATACTGTCCAAAATACGTATACTGGTCGTGAGAGTATGGTGAAATTTGGAAAATTTGCTGATAGCCAAGTTGCAGCTGCTGATGAAGAGGTCTCGAGTTACATGGTCAGACATCTTCAAGAAGAATACAAGAAATCGATATTAATAAAACAGAGTATTTGGAAACAGCGATAAAAACGTAGATGGTTTAGATTTAGGAACAGTGAAAGTGCGCCATTGCAACATTTTTTAAATATCTGAGAGTGACACTGAGGCTGGTAAAAGCAAAGATCACATAGTAAATAAAATTAGCTAAGGAAATAGAGCAATACGGTATTTAAATTGTGTGCTGTGGAACGACAAATTTACAAAGAAAACAAAAAGAACATTGTATAAAAGCCTCGAGAGTATATGTACAAACGGCTCTGAAACATGGAAGCTAAATAAAAGATAAAAAGAAAGACTGTTCGCACTTTTGGAGAATGAGTTGTGGCATTTCCAGTATGGAACATATTCGAAACGAGACTATCCGTAAAATAATGAAGGTTGAAAATAATATCATAGGCACAATTGAAACGAGACAATCAATGTGGTATTTTCACCACCTTAAAGGACGGAAGATACCAGATTGCTCCAAAAAACTCGTATATATATATATATATATATATATATATATATATATATATATATATATATATATACAGAGAGAGAGAATTAGAGAAGAAAGGAAATTGGGAATTTGGAACACACATGGAAGGAAATCCAGTAGAAACCTGGAGTTTGTGTCTGACAAAGAAAGACGTTTGTTTCCATATTCTAGTCATTAATTTATTATTTAATGCTTACAGCAATGTATTTATATTTGTGTGTCAATGTACCGATAAAGTGATAATTGATTTTTCAATATTTCTTCCCAGAAAAGCAGTTCATTCCAGTTTCCGATAAAGTACAATATATTTGTGATGATTGGTAGCTGCTTTGTCACTGGCTGCCTTGATTCGTCGTTTCACTACACTTTTATTCCTTTTCCGAGAAAGAGCATCCTGACGCACCGGAGCCGCATCGGATCATATATAGCACCGGTTAACAGCTGTTGATGACACAGGCTTAGAGCATAACCGGTGCTCAAACGTCTTACTGAGGAATTCGTGACTTACTGCGGCTGTCTTGCTCGAAACTCCACACGAGTCTTCGGCAACTGAACATGAATCTCTCTGTCGAAAGAAGGGGATTCAATGGAAAGATCACTAAAACCATTGTCGTGCGGCCGGACTGACAGGCGGGGAGTAGGCAAGTAGTGAACAAATGCATCCACCGGCTGAAGTGACTCAGGGCATCAACTGATGACACTGTATAGCTAGGTCGAGTGCAGCCGCAGTCTGGAGGAAGATTCTAGCGGCCAGCAGCTACGATCGGTAGATTCCCGTAGTTTCGCCGATCAACACTAAACGAATGCTGGAAAAGTGCCTTAATGGGTGATGTTAAGTTAATCTATATACAAGTATAGCTAGATGGGGAAGTCAATGATATGACAATCTGGCCTGGTCCACCTCTAGCCGGTCCGCTCGGAGTGATCCCCGCGGCTCGTTACTATCCCTTGGGCTATGGACCCGGGTAGGATCTACTTTCTGAAGAAACCACTGCAAATTTACATCCGTGTCATCGAATTTACTGCTTGTAAATTTTTGTGGTTAACAATAACGCAGGCTAAATTTTCAAGAAGTGTGAAGGGGTGTTTGCGTTGTATCGTACGAGAAAGAGTGTCAGTGTCTGCGTGTAGATGTCGACCAATGTACGATTCAATTAGCCTCCGCCGCGAGGCCCATTGCGGGCATTCACAGATGAGGTGAATCGAGGTCTCTTCCTCGCCACAAATGCAGCGGGAGCTATCCACCAGGCCCAGCTGAGAGAGCTTCGCTCTGAATGGTCTATGCTCCGTCATCACCTGCGTGAGTTGTGGTCCAGGTCGAAAATGTGTATGTGTGCGATATGACTTAACATTTGGGAGAAATAGCTGTACAGTCGCCGCCTGAGACGAAGAGTCCCAACGCGCCTGCCACCTGCAGCTTGGCTGTGAGTCCAGCACGGCTCTCCTCCATTTGGAACAACTCGCCTTCAATTTTTAATTCAGTGTCACCTTTTTTCAGTTTATATCTGCCTGCAACCCTGGCTGCCATGAGATCAAGGGGATGTGCCACGAGATAACTTGGAGGCCAACTGTAGCTGCTGTTCGGTACACCCTGGTAATGCATACCAGCGCGGCCCTTTGAGTCTTTTGCAGTTCTCTTTGGATGTACGTGGTATGGGCCCTGTCTGCCCACACAGACGCGCAATACATAATAATGGGTATAAATGCACCCTTGTATATTGTGCGAAGGGCCAGTGGGTGTACATGCCCGTGGGCCCCGGCAACTCTGCGCAGTTTCTGGAATAATGCCCTGGCTTTGCTGCACGAAACTTTTACATGCTGTGTAAAGGTCAGTCCAGGGTCAAGTACCACTCCTAGGTATGTGTGTATCTTGACAATCGGAATAGTTTGCCCTTAGCCCCCTGTCGTGGGGGACCTTCCTTTACATGGCAACGCCAAACCAGGAGCGGTGCGAACCTGTACCGTAACTACCACGCACACAGAGTTTGCCGATGCGATGGTAAGTTTGGACTCTTAAGCTTAGAACGTCAAGGGCTGCTTCTGCATTTGTTTCAAGCTCCCTGCGGGAGAGTGCCCACGCGCAATAATCACTAGATCATCGGCACAGGCAATGGCCATTACCCCCGAGGCGGGGAGACGCACGAGGAGGGTGTTTATTATTAGGTTCCAGGAAAAGGGGCCAGAGTTCGATCCCACTGGACAACCTTTCGACAACTTGTGCTGCACTTCATCCCCTGTGTCTGAAATAGGAGCATATCTGTCCTCGAAAAAGCTCTCATAAAGTTTGTAGAGTTGCTTATCAACTTGCCACTGGCGCACCTGAGCAAATATGTATGGCCACCATGCATTGTCAAATACCCCCGCTATACCTAAAAAGGTAGTAACGACATATCTGTGTTGTGTACTCTTTAGGAAAGTTACAAGATGGTTCACTGCGTCCTCTGTGGACCGGTGCTCTCTAAAACCAAATTGGTAGGGGGAAAGATCCCCTTTTTGCTTAATTCCTGAGGTTAGGCGAGTCTCGGCTAGCTTGTCAAGAAGCTTCCCCAGGACAGGGAGCAGACATATTGGTCTATAGGCTTTTATTAAATTTAACGTTCTGTTTTCACAGCAAGGCCACTCGGGCGATCTTCCATGGCTTGGGAAATACGCCTAAATTTAGGCATTGGTTGTATAAGCTAAGAAGTTCATCTCTAATAAGAGAGAGAGCTTTCTTTACCATCTCCGGGTGAATCATATCCATGCCCGGGGCCTTGTTCACTTTGAGGGCTGTCACTGTTATTTCGAGGTTTTCTTAGGAGAAGTCTGCTGCTTATGTCTCCAGGCTGCTGTCATCCGTAATAGCGGCTCTGAGGGCAGCGTGCTCTGCAGTGTCATCTGCTCCGGTGTCCGGCGGGAGGAGGGCGCCCAACAGAACCCGTGCGGTATCTTGCCAATGTCTCTGTATAGCCATTGTATCCCTTTATAGAGGAGAGGACCTCTGGGATCCGGCGATTGCCAGAAGCTATTTTATAGGGAACGCCCCATGGGTCGCGGGCTGACGATTGCTCGACGTACTGTGCCCAAGACTGTTGTTTGCACTTATTGATTTCAAGGGCTAGCTTGTTCCTGGCTCTATAATAGTCTCTCGGCCTTGTCTCTGTGGTTGGATCTCCACGCTTTAGGCTCCTCTGGTACTTCTTGCGTTTGCGCCTTTTATCCCGCACAAGCTCCGTGAGCTCCTCCCTCTACCGGGGCACTGTCTTCTGCCGTTTGGGTGGGCCGTGAGGGATGCTCCCCAGCGCTGCTGTCATCAGGGCGCCCGTCAGTAGGCGGACGCGGTCTTCTAAGTCTTCCACCTTCCATTGCAGTCTTTCCGCTTCCATCTCAAGTTCCAATTTGAACAAACCCCATCGAGCATTCCTCACCCGGAACCTAAGTTCCTAAGAATTTAAGCATGGAGTGCTCCCGTCCGGCAGGGGCTCCATATGTAGCTCAAGGACGATCGTCCGGTGGTCGCTGAGGACCACTCCTTCTGCCACTCGCTACCCAGTTACCCGAGGAGCGCCAGCATCATTCACCAGTTATATCAATATTGGAGCTCACTTCCCGATCTCCCAAGCATCGAAAGAATGTCTCCTTTTGTCCAGGTTCATTTACTACCTGTAACCCTTGTCATAGTAACATTTATCTTCTCCTCTTCTTCTCCTCTGTCGTCTTTGTTCTCATCATGCCATAAAGGAGAGTGGGTATTCGAATCGACTCCCAGGAGGAACGGGGTTCGCTTGTGGACCACATCTAGAACTTTGTCTAGGTTGAACAATTTATCTGCTAATCTTTCATTAGGTGACCAATGCAACGAGAGCGGACTTTGCGTCACGCACGCTGAGTTCCTTAACGGGCGATGGACCGCGCGCGATGTTTCCTTCCTCTTCCTTGCCTTCCTATCCTCACCCCTTTACCATACACTTGTATGCACTGCACTACCACACACGCCAGGGTCCAGTCGAGAGCTTTGAGCTTCTCCCGGCTGGGTCGATGCTCCGCTGGTGAGACTTACATGGTTAGAGATACTCCATAATCCAGTGTGTAGGTCGCCACCTGATCTCATCAGCCAGTGGGGAAAGACCACCAACTCTTTCACAATGAATGTGTGCGCTACTGATATAAATTTATTATATGACAATATTGTTCTTATAATTAATCTGTCCCACGTTTTGTTTGCCAATAAGATACATTTAATACATCAAACTGACACTAATTCTATCGTTCTCTCACTAATTAATTCTCACACCTGCCTAGCTTAGCTCATGCTCATTCATAATGACCCCAAGACATTTTAAACAAATTTTATCCCTCTGGGTTCGATTCAGCTTACCTTCAGGCTGTTTCACGTTGACGGTTCGGTCGTACGAAGCGGAAAAAATTCTGGAGATTCACCTATCAATTGGGTTGGGATTACTCGCAATATTTAATTCAGTAATCAGCCTTATTTCATACAAAATCCAAACATGACGATTATTCATTTATTGTACGTAACAATCAATGAATTATTATAAATCACTTGGAAGCCAAAGGAAAATCTATTTACTGTGTCCTTTTTTTATTTTCAGATCTGAGAGTAGATGTTAATGTATTGTCTTACTTTTATTTCTTCGGGCGCTCTCAATCTTCTCAGACGCTCTCGCGCCTAGTCGTGTCCCCGCGTCGCGACGATTCTTCGCTCTTCTACTTCACGTTCAATATATCCTTGTACTATAAAAGTGTAAGTATCGTGCGTTTGTGAAATTGATTTTATTTTAAATAATTATATTTATTGCGATAACAGCATGAACTTTACTACACGCGACTAGTACGTATGAATAAGGATTCAATTCATAGGGTTGATTCCTCTCTAATGATCCGAATCAGTGAATCAAAGGAACCGTGCCACCCTAAATCCGGAATTAACCTTTCTTTTGTTTTTGGTGGTTATAATATTCCGCACCTTCCCCATCTATATCTAACAACGATGTTACCCGTTCCACACCTCAAAATCCGGGAAAGCATTTTTGTGGTGCATGTACCGGAGTCCCTCAGTCTCGTTCTTACTTTTTTCCATTGTTTCCCATGCCACCTGCATTTGTAATAGTGTCTATAAGTGGCTTTGCCTGGTCCGATTATGCATCTCGTAACTCGTCCCTTTTATACAACGTTCCTTGACTTGACATTTCACAAGGCTCTTTGGTATATTACACTACACTTACGGGACTAATGACCATAACCGAACCATACATGAAATAATCAATTAATGAATTGATAAATGCATTTCTAATAGTCGGAGGTTTTAATAAAGATTTGCGACTACGTCTTCAACATATTAAATATTTTAATTGAGGAATCCTAAATCTTCAAAATCCAAGCCCTTATAACGGTCTGGTTGGAAAACGCCAATCGAGAAGACGGTTGAGTAGTGAATTGAAATTTGAGAATTTCTTTCTAAGAGGGAGAGATAAACAAAATGAAAAGAGTGCATTGGCCATGGTAAACTGACAAATGAATTCATTGTTGAAAAAAGGGTAAGAATTCCGATAAATAAGAAAAAGTATTAACAAAATCACGAAAATATCAGAACATATAAAAAATTGACTTTAAAAATAAAGTCACTTACAACCAGAATATTAAGCTAAAAATAATTTTCATTACTGTAAGATCAATTATTATAGTGAAGACAATCATGAACGAGATGACATTGTACCAATTTACAGTATCACCAAAATCATAGCCGTGATTATGAAGCAAACGAAACTTCAAGCCCTCCGTTATGGAAGGTTTGACAACCACTGAGATCAGCAAGCTGCAGTGCCAGACTTCCTTTAGCGGTATCCGTTGTTATAGATGCATGTTTTCTTATGCCCTGGGATACCTACTTCCAATTCTTTACTAATTTGAGCTCTTTATGAACATGAGTTGAATTAATAATAAAAGATTGCAACGAGCGTTGTTGACAAAAATCTGGTAACCAGAAATGTTCGATTACGTGTAATACAATATATTTTGCCTCGAAAAACGAACTAAAGATATAAAAGTCCTGTCGTAAAAAAATAAATACAAAAAGAACGCGCCTCCCCACTTTTCTCGGGTCTTGTGAACTGAGGGCTGTCGAAAATTTGTGCAGATAATAGTGTAGTAGACAATGCAGAGAACGGGCAACGTCCTTTGTAAAAATCACTAAGAGAAAAAGACATGAAAATAAGAATTAAATAAAAAATGCGTGAAAATTGGAGTAACTTATATTTATTTATTTATTTATTTTAATTTATTTTACGTCAAAAAAGTTAAAACTGCGTATGAGGTGCTATGGGGAAAAGTGAATTGTGTGCACATTTTCAAAATTCTGTGATCCCTACACTAAGTCATATACTACTTAAATTTTGAAAACAAAATACATTTTAAAAATGTACGTTAAAAAGAATATCCTGACTTAAAAGGAAAAGACTGAGAAGATATTTATTTATCCAATATAGGATATTATTTGTGGTGGTCAGCAATAACTTCATGCTCAATCAACCGCTGTCACAAATTTGAAATATATAGTATTTTGTTGGTTGTACATAATTCGGTTTATAACTAACTTTTCACATATTTTGAAGCCTCAGCTGCCTTATATCTTGCTACCTTATACCTAAAACTTAAATAAAATTCACGGTTGGGTATGCCCTGTTGGGTCCTCTAATAAGATTCGATAGCGAAAAATTTAATGACACACTAGCCAAGAAGCGACGCTGTACCGCACGTTTGGCAGACCGCTGAGCAAAGAGAGCTGCAGTCGCAGTCTTTCCTTTTTTGCCGGAGGGGTGGGCGAGGGCGCTCGAAAATGAACGCAGCGAGTGGCCAACGTCCGCCGTAAAAATCGCAAAAACACGCCCCGCCAATACCTCACGCAGATGTGTCACGTCTCCGCGGATCCCCGGGTTGGTGCTCGGGAGCTGCTATGCGGATCGGGGCGAGGCTGGGCGGAGCGGGGCGAGGCGGGGCGCCAGATTTAACTGTCAGGGTGCGGGCGGGCGCGCGGGCGGGCTGAAAGAATGATTAATTGGATCCGGACGTCGGAGAGGTGAATTATCGAGCGGCTGCCTGCGTCCCCAGCCCGCGGTCGCCGATCGCCGCGCGGTTTTACGCCCGCCGGCTTGCAAGCCCCCTCGGACGCGGATAACCGCGCGTGGAAACTTGTAGCAGTCGCCCCAGGAATCACGGTTTGAGTGTTTGACTTCTTTTAGAATCTTCTTCTTACTTAGAATCTTTTTTCCTCACCTGCTTCTTCTTCGTCTGGTCCTCGTTCCTAACCAGGAGGTCCTAGGTTCGAGTCCTGACGGCGGCAAGGATTTTCGACACTAGCTTTTCAGCTAGGTCGAATTCAGCTACTGTCTGGAGGAGAATTCTAGCGGCCGGCTGCTCTGATCGGTAGTTTTCCGTGGTTTCGCCGATCAACACCAGGCGAATGCCGGAGCAGTACCCTACCAAACGGGCCACGGACCGCGCGCGATCTGTCCTTCCTCTTCCTTGTCCTATCCTCTCCCCTTACACACACACACTAACATGCACTACACTACCACATATTCCGGGAGACCGGTCGGGAGCTTCGAGCTTGTCCCGACTGGGGCGGTGCCCCGTTGGTGGGAGAGTCCTGGTTAGGGGGAAACCCCACTAGCCGACGGTAGGTCGGTGCCGGATCTCGCCATCCAGCGGGGGAAGTTCACCGCCATCTCCCGAGAAAAAAACATGCACTACACTAACGGGACTGATGACCGAAATAGTTGACGCGCCCGGAAACACGAAAAAATCAATCAATCAATCCTCGTTCCTGCACATCTCGTTCCTTATCTTCTCCATTTCCTTCCTCTCTTCTCATTCATCTCTTTTTCATATTCTCTTCTCGTCTGCTTTCCCATCTTTTTCAACTACTCATTCCTCACTTTCTTCTTCTCGTCTTTCCTCATCCTATCCGACTTAAATTTTCTTTCTTGTCTTTCTGTTCGTCTTCTTGCCAACATGCAATGTTCCCTGCATTAAACCTGGCGAGACAACTTTGACATTCAACTTTTTTCAAGATGTTAAGTTTCTTTGTGATAGTGAAATGTATGTGGTATGTTTACACCTTCTTTTTACGATAACGTTTACACAAATAGTTGATCCACTTATCTTTGTATCTTTCCTTTACTTGTTATAACAATTATTTCGAATGATACACAATATTAATTGTTTCGCACTGTCTGCAAGTTACAGTCTCAAGCTTTGCGCCTTATTTAAAACAATATATTAAGTAAATGTAGTGTGTGTTGTGGTCCACCGCAAAATCGGTGCTTGTTCTCAGACTAATGAAGTTGCCAAATTTCCCTGTCGCCCATCGAAATTCTAATCCCAGTTCCAGGGAAAATTTTGAAAATCTAGTGAATAGAAAATGTTTAATCATTTATATCACGATTATTTTAATTGTATATTTTCATATTATGGATTGTATATTATATTAAATATTCACATAATGGTCAAGTAATTACAAAGGACGCTCAAAGTGTTTATTAGCAGAAATGGCTAGGAGAAATATTCTTCGAGAAACAATTTTAGTCTTCCACCATTTTCCAACAGTTATATTTTTAATTAATGTTATGAGATCCTAAGTTACAGCTTTTACGTTTCCTCATTGGTTTTGAACATGCATTATAATACCAATACTACAGAAACCACAACTACTTTATGTTAATGATATCATTCCCCAATATCGTATTCTGTAATATTTTTTGTCTTCGTGAAATTTTAGTAAAATGCTATTACCATAGATTTGTGGTCATTGGTATATCGCATTTCAAGAATTACTTTTGAACGACATCAATACATACATTCAGCGTTCTCATGCCAGAAGAAACCCTAAACAAGTAGGAGTAACAAAACGTAACTGAAATATTTTTGTAAATTCGTAATTGTTTGGAATAAGAAGATAAAATACATCTTGTAGCTTTTAAAATGATGCTACCGTGAATGAAATTAACTCATAATCCTTTATTATTGTACATTTAGTGAATACTTTAGAAAAATCATGTTCCATTATAAAAGAAAACAGATAAAACATTTGAAACAGAGCCATTCGTTAGTATATACTTATTAAAAGGAAATATTAGTATATTAAATAGCTACCAGCGTTCTCTACTTATAACAGCATTTATCACAAGTTTGCATAACATGAGTTAAATCACACACACACACACACACACACACACACACATGTATATATATATATATATATATATATATATATATATATATATATATATATATGTATGTATATATATATGTATGTGTATATATATGTATATATATATATATATATATATATATATATATATATATATATATATATATATATATATATATATATATATATATATATATTATTTTTTCTGCTAAACTCCTGTAAATGCATGAACGTCATTATTAGAAATAATCTGTCTGCAACGTATCTCTCTCATTTGTTCCCTCCGTTGGACTACATATTTGCGATGGCTACGTAAATTGCTTGTTCTTGAAGTCGTAGGCTTCCGCGGCCGGAGTCATGTGAATGATCTTGGCTGTCCGGGTGACGCCGTGTCGAAGGCTGTGTTGCCAACGTTTCGTCCATCTTTTCGTAGTCTTCCTCAGGGCTGGTCTGCGGACGCAGGTTCGCAGACCAGCCCTGAGGAAGACCACGAAAAGATGGTTGAAACGTTGGCAACACAGCATTCGACGCGGCGTCACCCGGACAGCCAAGATCATGCTTATGTTCTTCTCTATTCGGAGACACTAACCTCTCTTTTGCTCCAATGACAGTTTTTCAACATTCGTTCCCAACTCAATATACTCACTCTGCATTACTGAGGTCCATTTCATCTGAAGAATTGTAGTTCCCTTCCATTCAATTATACGATTATCGGTCATCACTACTCGTTATTAATTAAAATAGTATTTGTGACAAGATATCTTCTCTCCCTCTGTCTTCTTTCTCTTACTTTTCTTGAACTATACATTTTGCGGTACCGATTTTAACAGCTAGCTTAAACGCTATTGTCAAGAAAATTCCCATATTTTGCAGCTAACGTCACGGATTGTGTAAATTTGCCCAAAATTCACATCACTGGTCTCTTTCGTTCAGTCAGGGGTTCATTTTCTCAGAAGTGATGTAGTGTTTATTATCTTCAGTTATTTAATTATTTTCTCCTAGTTTTGAGGGTCTATGAGCCCGAAAAATCGATTGACGGGAAAACGTCGATCTGTTCGTCCATCTATGACAACGCTAGCGACTAAGCAGTTCAGCTTGTTTTCTGTAACATTGATATTGCTTAATCAATTTAATTGAGCTGGAGCGCCTGAGTGAAACGGATGTTTTGATTTTAAAGAGTACTTTACTCAAAACCTAAAAAATTAAAATTTTATCAAAAAAGGCTCCATATTTTTGTATTAAAATTTGTTATCGGATAGTGTATAGGACGCTTAAGAAAATAGTGCTAGACTATTTTCATTGATATCCCTGAATTTTTCAAAGCGCAAAAGATAACTTTTTTTGGCATCTTTCTACAAGTATTATTAAAGACGGAGGTATTTTTTTAAATGAAATCTGTTATTTAAAGACAGATCTGAAGATAATGTTGCGTAAAATTTGTCGAAAATATGCCGTTTTTGCCTAATTCTCTGTGAAACAGGAACTTAAAAAAATGTTAACAGAATTATTTTCTCAAAAATGGCTTCAGTTTTTTTCTATTCATTTCTCTTCAAGTGTATCAAAGAACGGTAAAAAATTGGCGGTACTCTTATCAACAACAAACTTTCTGTATTTTCGAAATTAGCAAAAAGTTAACATTGCAAAAGTACAATTTTGAAGATACAGATTTCTGTTCTAAAAATATGTTCTAAAAATCAGCTCTTTAAAAAGGGCCATGTAATTTTTTTTGGGGAAACGTGTCATTTTTCCGTACTTTGTGCTTGAAAATAATGCAATTTATAAACTATTTCTGAAAAACCACTCCAGTTTTTATGAATAAAACAGTATGATTAAAATAATGGGGCAGGTCTGATTGATCGCATTTCTTTTCGTAGAAATATCAGAATTTTCGAAAATTGCATATGATAAAAATCAAGCAAGAAAGCATGATTTGTAGTAGCACCACTAGTTTAATGAGTAGTTGTGTTTGTCTATAAATCATCAGCATTATACATAGCAACTCAATTACAGTTCAGAGTAGTGGAGCGAAATGAGGTGAAATGTAGTGTTGCAATGTCTTGCAAGGTGATGTAAATTATTTTGTAGAATATTTTATTGTTGGTGAAAGTAAGCTTAATAAATGTAAAGTTAAGATATTTAACCACCAATTTCTGACACTTAATTGCAGAATTAATAATAAATCTAATCTAAAAAAATGCATTTGATGATTTCCCTATTCCACTTCAACCCGTTGCTATTTCGTCCTTCATAGTTTTTGTAGCTTTAGATAACTATAGATTAAGGTGCACAATATGGAAGATATTGAAATAATAATGTATTTAATTGAAAATTTCGGGTGAGCTATCATCGAATTCCTGCCTCCCAAAACTATACTTGTGTTTTCATGTGGAAGCTGAGGGTATTATCTTCAAGATGGAATATGGCACGACTTTTTGCGTCTTTCTCGGTCCTGACGCAAGATGTTGCATGATCACGACCATATCAAACAGTGCTGCAGACCAAGCGACTCTAGACACGACGAAGAAAGACGCGAAAAGCCGTGCCATATTCCATCTTCAAGTAATACCCTCAGCCGCCACGTTAAGGAAACTCAAGTATATGCCGCGTGAAGTTAGTGTTCTTCACAACGGTCGAGCTCATGAACATAGGGGCCATGGAGCTCAGGGACCGTCAGAGAGACCGACAGACAGGCAAACCGAGACAGACTAGTAGACAAGTATAAGGACTGACTCAGTTACAGATGGGCGGACGTCAAGGAGCAAACAAAGACATACCGAGGAACAATGTAGCAAAAGACAAACGGACAAACGGGCAGACAGGCACCGGACAAACGGACGGCCAAAGAGACAACCAGACGCTTTGAAAAAAAATCAACTACAGTTTTCCGTAACAGGAGAACCCAAGTCTGCATTTCCATTAGAGAAAATGATGAAGAAGGAATAATTTTACAAAGCTAGTCCAAATACTCTTGAATTTTTAAATTAAAATTTGAGTGTCTCAAACATCCATAAAAATCAAATACGAAACTTCTCTAAAACCAAACACTACGACACTTCTCTAAAACTCACCCCGTTGCTTGTGCGTTTCGATTGTACGGTTCGATTTGATTGGACTTTACCAGTATATCATAGCAATATGGACATGGACTACGACTACACACACGACACAGCCGCGAACGTTTCGCGTTGTAAACCGGCCGGTAACAAGGGCGTCGTCGCATGGAGCTATGGAGCAGTAATTGCTGTCGCGGCCGCCTGTTTGTGCGGGCGGCTGGGCGGTCAAGCGAGATGGGATGGAGTAGGACAGAGTGAGAAAGAGCGAGGCGACCCGGGCCGGGGCAGAGCATGGCAGAATGTGGCGGAGCACGGTGTGAAGGGGGGAGGGATGGAAAGGAGCGGAGCGGGGCGGTTCGGGTGGAGTGGGGTGGGTGGGCGGGGCGGGGCGGTGAGGGGTGAAGAAGGGAGGGGCGGGACGGGTAGGGGCGGGGATGGATGAGGAGGGGCGGGGAGGGGCGGCGGGGCTTGGCGGTGCTGGAGGGAGCGGGGCGGAGCAGAGTGGACTAGGGCGGGGCGGAGCGGGGCAGGGTGGAGCTGGGCGGGGCAGGGCGAAGCTGGGCGGGGTATGGGACGGAGTGGGGCGGGGAGGGCCGGAAGGGGCAGGGTGGCGCGGCGAGGGGCGAGGTGGAGCGGGGCGAGGAGCGGAGCGAGGTGGGGCCTGGCGAGGAGGGGAAGGGGCGAGGTGGGGAGTGGCGAGGTGAGGCGGGGAGGAGCGAGGCGGGGTGGTGCGAGGCGGGGTGGTGCGAGGCGGGGTGGCGCGGGACGGCGCGGCGCGACTGTAAATTGCGTCGTAATAGTTTGATCGATTCTCTGAGTCGCGCCCTGCCCCAGCGCGCTTATTCGATATACCTGTGATCCGTTCGGCGTCGCTATGTTCCGTCCCTTTCCGCGCGACAGTTGTTCGCCCGAGGAGTTACCTTCAATTGGCGGAAGGATGTGAGTTTCGTTTGCGCTTGATAAAACTTACCTCGTTTGCTTCTGTTGCTTTCTTTCTCCTTTTGACTTTTATTTATTTAGTTTGTTCTTCTATTCTTTCTTTTTCATTCTCAATTTATTTCTTGTCTTGACAGGTCCATGTGTCGATTTTCAATATGCTTTAGAAATGATTGACTCTGTCACCAGCAAGCTGTCTGGGATCTTAAAGAGAGAAAACTTAATTGGCCTATTTTCGATTAAGGTTTACGGATTCTTTGAAAGAAAATATATCAATATTCTGAAAATACGAAATGTAGTAAAGAGTAAAAAATCGAATGAATATTAAAATTTGCAATAGTAAGTTACGATTAAAATTAAATTAATTATTTTTTACATCTTGATCCATTCCTGTTCTCTGAGGACTTTTTTCGTGGTCTGTTGTTGATGAAATATCTATTTATTTAATTAATTTCAATCACAAATTTAGCAAAAACTACTAGTTTTTTTCAACAAACGTATTTCAATGATTTGAATGAGCTGAGTTTTTAGACCAGATTTTAGTGAAAACAAAAATCTCTATCTTCTATTTTATGATTTCCAAATGATATGCTTTTGCCATTTTTGAAAATACGGAGAATTCTACGAAAATGAGACTTGCGCCATTCTTGTAAGCGTTCCTTCTTCTTATACTTGAAAAAAATTAAGGAAGAAAATTGGAAAGATTTTTGAGAAAATAATTATTTCTAGAAATTGCATAAATTTCAAGCGCAAATAATGCGAAAACTACTCATTTGTTTTCAAAAAATTGTACATGACCAAGGAATGATTTTTTTACAATAGACTTTGGTTGCTGCAAAAATCTCCATCTTTAATTTTATAGTTTTGAAATGGTAACTTTTTGGAACGCAAAACGAAGAGATAGCCGTAAGTTGCTAGCTCCATATTTCTTACCGTCCGTTATTGAATGTGAGAAGAAAATTTAAAGAAATTATTTGGAGAAGAGACATCGAAAATGCTGGCTCTGAGGTAAACTAAGCCGGTTAAAACTCGTAAAGAAATCCATTTCAACAAGAAATTAATGAGCTAAATTGGTCAATATATACAAGTGAAAGCTTTAAAAAGGGTGGGGAGGAAGGCCAGAAGAAAAAAGAGATCGGAAAAGTTTGATACGTATAGAGAGATACGGTCAGAGTCAAATAAAATTCGCAATATAATATGAACGGAATTTATGACTAATGCAAACCTCTCAAATAACACGAGAAATTTAAACATTAATTAGTTTTGTAATAGTGATCCTGGTATATAACGTAACTAAATGTACGTTATTTTTTTATTCTACTCTGCACCGATTGTACTTCTCCTTTTGAGGGAGGCTGTTGCTATTTGCGTGTTGCACATGAGTTTGGGCTAAAACGACCACATCTCCATACGAACGTCCGAGAAAATGGACGCGCCTGTGAAACGCGTCGCCCCCACATCCACGAATCGTCTGAGCGTGGTTGGAAACTCTGTTAGCAACGCCCGCCACTTGCAAGCCCTCGCTGAGTTCTCATCGACGACGGGCCCTTCTGCTCAGATAGGTAAACTCTGGCCGCGAGAGGAGCTCCCGTAACCATGCCAATCCTAATTGGCAATAAATGCAACTCGCTTCCACCTGTGTCAAGCCCCCTCCGCGATGCACCTTGCTTTCTCGGAGCAATCAAGCGACGAGATTGAGGTTGGGATCGAGATTGCAATTCCACTTCATCGTTCCTCTGTTGTGATCTCTTTAAACCAGATACGTGTTAATGAAGTTGGTTTCTGTTGACTGTAAAATACGGCATTTTGTGGCTTTTTGATTATGAAACAAAAAATAGAGAAATGAGCTGTTTTCACTACACTGTGTACTGAGGTGGAAAGCTTTATAATGTTTAATAATAAAAAACTTTCATTGAACGCAGTTACGTAATTTTAAAATGTTAGTTATCGTAATATTTATAACTAGTGTGACGGTCTATTCAGACACGTCCAAAATAAATACAGAAACATTGAATTAGGGCTAAAAAACACATTAATTTCGTATGACAATAAGAACAAAAACATGTGAAAGTGCTTGAGTGAAAGCTGTTTTCTCAAATTTATTGATATTCTAAAGAACTGTGACCAAAATAGACTGTGAATGTCAATAAATAAAAACAGGACATATTGTCAAATAATGACACGTCGCAACCATATAGTATTGTCATGGTTTCTTTATATATCTATTTATTTATATGTATCCTCACAACCCCTTTTAAACCTTTTCCTGAAATTATACAAATGAACAAACCCGTTCGTAATAATTAATTGTTATCTTTCTAAATGTAGGTTGCCAAGCACCATTCAACGAATTTTTTTAAGGCCGTGAGCACGCGAATCGATCCTATACATGAAATCGAAATAAAAATGATTACTGCTTCTGGAAGAGGTATAAAATTTAACTACTCAGTATTTGCTAGGATATTACCATCTAAAATAATAATTCCATAACATTTTTATTATAAAAAGCCGAATAAATTTTGGTTGGATTTATTCCTTATTCTTTCAGATGTTGGTGAAAGTTTCGTCGCTACTCATAACATCAACTATACATATAAAACAAAACAAAAATACATATAATACCCTATTATTAACATTTTCAACACAAACTTCCTTCTACATTCATACAATTAAATTTTCTTAACATCCGTACAAGTGCACTTTACCAATTTGATTAAAAACAATTAAATAATGGTCTTTCTCAATGGAATGTATGGCAATGCTAGAAGGTTATTAAAGATAATATAATTAAAAAAGACGTAAAGAAACAGTAGAATTGTCAGAGAAAAGTTTTCTTTTGTTTAAAACTACGCAGAATAATGGATCAGAACAACAATGTTCTTTACATGAGATGTGATTGCGATGCCGTGGCGAGCGTATTGTGTTATTTTCGTCGTAGGAATGTTTACTTCGTGAGATGATCTTGAGTTGCCGTAGTAAGCGTTTCGCGTGTTATTTTGATTGTAGAATCAAAAACTTCATGAGATGAGAGTGTGATACCGTGGTGAGTATTTTATATAATTTCGTGTTTTAGTTTCGAATTTTAAATTTTTTATGGAATTAATTTGAAAACGTTGAACATTTGCACTGGCGAACAATATCATATAGACTTATGAATACGTGAGACAGTCATGGAGTGCACATTCTTTACTGGGTGTTATGATTTCGTAATTGAAATCGTGGAACGTGGACAGCAGTGGCAGCCAATCGTCGTGCAGTAAAGGAAAATTTAAAAATATATTTTTGTTTTCCATCATCACGAAATTTATTGCAAGGCTAAGACTTAGTTTTAAGATCCTAGAGAAAAGACATGGCCATTTTTCAAATTATTCAAACTGATAGAGTGCACTCGAGTGAATGTTGGTAATATTTAATTAAGCAAAGATAAAATTGTTAAATATTAGATTATAGTTCATTTTTCAAAAGGTATTTTATGTGTTTCTTTTACACATGTTGTTTTTATGCACATGTGATTTGATGTCATAAGCGAGGTAGAATTCGCTTCATATTATTTGTCAACAAGAGCAAGGAATAAACAAAACCGGTATTCTTATACGGTTTTGTAACTGAGATTCCATGGAGTTATTATTATTAGATAGCAACAACCTAAATGATAGGGAATAATTAAAATATACACATCTTCCTGAAGTAATGGTAATATTATTCTCGATTTTCTGTATTTGATCGATTTCGCGAACTCACGATCTATAAATTCGTTGGAATGGTTTACCAAAACCCGGAAGGCAAGGATTTAGATGTTATAAAAGTAATTTTATTTGTATTTGTAAAGAAAGGGAGAAAAGGGTTGTGTGTATATATAGAAACCATGACACTAGCTTAGTGTTGCTTCTCCGATTTAACTTTTTTAAAAGTATTTTCATATGTTAGTTTTTTGTGTTATGCAAAATATATTTAAAACGTACTACTTTTAATTGAAACAAAGTTTTGGATTCGGGATTTCGACTGTGGAGGTCCATCATGTATATGGCTCTTATTTCTGTCTATTCTTTGGTTTTTACTTGTCTATTTTTTTAGTGTGACTTTCTTAATAAGCGAATTTCTTCTCTATATTTTTTTTGTCAAAGACTACCAGAAGATACGGCCACATTGAGTCGCCAAACGTTGTTTTAGGGCGTTTTGATTATAATAAAATATTTCCCTTTCGAGTTGAGGGAATTTATTGTCTTATATTGCTTAGGGGATATCATTGTCCTTTAATCTGAAACGCGCTAGGTACTGTTGACTAGCATATCCATCCTGGGGCGCAGTAATAGGATCGATTATGACATGAAATAAAACAGTACAGAACTTTTTTAAAATGGGGCTACAACAGGTCGGCGGTGGTTCTTTTCGTGTTACTGCCCATCTGTGCTTGAAATCAGCATCCAAACGCTGGCTAAAGAGCTGTACTGAAGAGTAATTTCATTTGCTGTTTTGTTGTTATTCTTTGGTTGTGTCATCATGGGCCGATTATTAGTGAGAGTATTATAAGAATTTCACTTTCTACTTTGGAAGAATGAGTCTCAATCTTCAAGGAAATAAACTGTGATGTGATGCTTCTTTAATTTCCCAGTTACCATCTTTTCGGTCCCTTGCGTAAAATTAATATAATATGTAAAGCATGTATGTATTTACATTATTGGGTCGATAATCCGACTTCACTGGCCAGCTACCGGTGTAGCCTTCTTGCCTGAGCCTAGTTTAATTCCCATGCGTGGGGGTAAGAGCGACATGAGGCGAACATGACATTCTCTTCACCCTAACTAGAAAGATCCGCATGCTTGAGCTTTTCTTCGTCACACAGCTTAATATGTAAAGTATTTATTTTAATTTATATAAATTATAAAAGGTGCATTGAAATATAACATACTGAAAATAAAGGTATTATTTGCGATTACATAACATTATATGTGTACAATGCAATAAAATATCTATCAGACACGTACGTGTATAGGGTACACTATACAGTCAGACCAATAATATATAATACTCTTGTTTTGTGAATTACCTTGTTTAACAACATTCACAATTTTTGTGATAGTACTAGTGTTACATATGAGAATAATTCAAGATCATTAATAGTGCACTTCTCTGTCTCTGTGCTCATTTTAATATTAAATTTGTGTAGTATCTTCAATTCGAAAAATAATTTTAGTTGGAAAATAGCAATTAACTATACGCTGTAAGTCGTTGATTTAATTGATCATAAAAATTGCGTTTTATCGTGCCCATTTAGGCGGACAGATTTTTGATTACTTTCGGAAAACATTGATTTATCAGACAAACGCACTCAATTACCAACTTCATGATCGAATTGTCATAATGCTGATATCGTCGTAGCAACTCGAAATTAGCATTTAAATATTGGCCGTTAAAATATCAAGCTGCATTTGATTTCTCTCACTTCTTGAGAATGAAAAATAATATTCGTCAACACAATTACGCACATGTCTCATTATCGGTATGGTGGTGTTCAACGCAAACAAAAAATCGTAATTGAAGTGCTTCCTGGGTAGTATAATTTCTTTTCAATAGCTAAAAAAACATTTTGATGTTATTGATGTGTTCACGAACGTTGGATAAAACGATTCATTTTGAAATAAACACAAAAAAGAAGATTGTAGCAACATGAACAAGTGCCTATACAACATCAGAGACTTTCTCTCATAATTTGTAGCTTTTGAGTTCAATGAAAATGGAACTTGCAACATTTTATAAACATTCATTGCAAACTGTAGTACATATACGATTAAAAGTGTAGAGCAAGAGACCATCCGGACAAACGCCTTGAGCGATTGGGTAAACCCAGATAAACATCGAACAGGATGGAGACTTAACGCCGAATATTAATACTGCAGAAATGTATGATGTATTTTGAAGTGAAAACGAGAAAAGACGTTCAGGAGAGAGGATCATAAAAGAACAAAAATGGAGAAACCTACAGAAAAAAGGAGAGGGAGAAGAGCCGAAGAAATAAGACCGAGGAAGAAATATGCATTTAGAGTAAAATTATTACAGTAATGATAAATAATCAGAATGCTTCGTTTGAAATACATTACCACTTGACATAAATATAATCACAATTTTAAGGTCATAGAAGTACATAAACTATGATTTTTTAATAGCAGTAATTAACACACAAATTCACAGTGTTATGGACTGATATGAAAGAACATATAAATTATAACTATAAATTTATTTAAGCATAGGGTAACTCTATGAGATATAATTCCAATAGCTGCTGTAATAAAAATAATACTGATACCGATAAAAAGATAGCCATAAATAAAATTAATCTGGAGTCGCACTATACCAAGTTATATATTTTATAAGACACCAAACATAGTTCGTGTACTGCGTATTAAAATGTAAAAATATTAATACGTGCTGCTGTGATACTTATACTGCCTATGAGATAGCTTCTTGTGTATCAGTTTATCTGGAGTATCGCTAATCATTCATTGTATATTTTTATTAGTAACAATACATTAGTTGATATACACAAAGGGATATTGCTAATAATTTAGATAGCATAGAAGTGAATGGTAATTGAGGCTAGTGTAATGTGGTAGGGGATGGAATTTTGAAAAGCTGAATGATGGAGATAGCGTGGAGTTCGCATATGGGCGGATAGACTGACAAACACATAAACAGACGTTTTTTCGTAAACAAATTTTTCGGTATCTAGAACCAATGAAACGTAGATACTGACTACATAACGTGTTATAGGAAGTAATTTACCACTTATAGGAACAAGATTTATCCATGTTACCATATTAAGAAGTACTTAATAAATACTAGTTTTTCTATCGAAAAAATCACTTTTTTCTTCTTCAACAATACTTTCTCTTTACTACGAAAATATGTAATGAGCGAGAAACTAAAAATTTGCACGTTAATTTACTGACCACTAAATTATATTTTTCATTAATCAATTAATATTCTTCCTAAAGAAATGTTAATTTTGATAGAGAAGAAGTTGAGTCGTATTCTATACTAGTACTATCGTCACGAAATTATGAATGTTAATTCTTAGGAGTATTACCACTTTTATTTACATTTGAACATAAGCTTCTTTATGCCACCATTCGGCATCTATATAATAAGATTTTGCAATATTGCACCTTATAAATATTAACAAAAAGTCCTTTTCAGTTTCAAAAACATCAAATTTATCTGACTAAAATATGTAAAAACATTACTCATATTACATTTCAGCCATTTAATTTGTTCGCCAACCTTCTTTAATTCACTTTAATTTACGTTTATAGTAATAACATATCACTAGACGTCTTTTATTTAACACCATTTGCACTCTGCAGCGTTTATTTATTTAGAATTTTATCAGGCTGAATCAGTGGTATTTCATGGAGATTAATTAAAAAAATACATCGAGAATCAAATAATGCGGGAAGTTAAATTTTAAACTTTCTAAAAGTTTCTAAAACCATTTTTCATTTATGTACATTATTATTATATATTCTCTTTGAGATTATTTAAGAATAGGCGAAAACTATAACCTACAAATTCCATCAATGAAAATGAAAGCCATGGCACTCCAGGAATCATTTACGGCGTAAAACAGAATTTAATGATAACGGTGTTGAGCAAGTAAATAACTTCAACTAGCTCGGTTTCAACTTTCATACTGTGAAAAAATATTAATATAAAATATAAATTTTATAAAATGTGAACTATATGAAAGACTCTCAGACAGAAAGCACGTAAAGTCACGCAACTTAAATTTTATAAAGCAATGACAGTACACAGAAAATTAGAAGCCGCGAAAATGAGATTTCTTGGACCTTTAGCGGACTATTCAATACTTGACCGTTAAAGACCTTCAACGTAACTTAAAAAAAGGACATACTAAGTAAGAAATGACACAATTAATTTAATGTGAATGCCGGGAGATGGAATACCAATAATCCACGAACGGAAGTAGTAGGAACAAACTAACAAGGTGATGGAAAGATACTCATGAAGACCGAACGGGCTTTGGAGGAATGTTTAACCCATGTTGATGATTATTATTAAATATAATCTTAACATAAATTTTATTTTCTAAATGTTTATTTTACTTTCAACGAATTATACCTCATGTTAACCATAGACAGCAGAGGGCGGAAATACCACAACTTGTCTAGGAAGCAAAATAGCCAGGCGCTGGCCTTATATGTAGTACAGGTATCACAAGATCGATTTTGTGCGGTGGGTTCTGGAATTGAAACTCCAAGAGTCATCAGATCGAACACTGCGGTCTCTACCCCAATGAGCATCTTTACAAAATGCATTGTGACCTCTATGCGCCAGTTCAAGCGGCTGAATTATGAGAGAGGGCAAAGGTCATGAACCAGCTGGCTGTGCTTGTGCTGGTCTCAACAAGTCAATGAAGTCACGCGGGCCAGCGAAGATGTGTATTACTTCTTAAAATTTGATTCTGAACTCGAAAATTCATAGCGATTACAATGGTGAAAAACATATTTCATTCAGATCTTTGGTTTTCCAGAAGTTCGCGAAAACGTTCCTAAAACATGCAATTTGCAATCAAAAAGATGCCTAATTTGACGATATTCCTTGCAGGTTGCATGTTAGTGAAATGTGTCTTAAATACGAAAAGAAGAGAAATATACTCATAATCAGCTGAACAAGTTTCCGTGTTGTAGAGCGAATTGTTTAGAAAATACAGCCAGTCAAAGAGGTCCGTATTTTCGAAATTTTGAAAAACCACTACTATAAGAAAAAGATTCTAAAGGGCAAATTTTCCGTGCAAATGAGGTAAATGAGGGCATTTTTTAAAATTTGACAAGATTTTTGTTTTCCTGAAATTCGCGAAAACAATCATAAACACGCCATTTTTGACAAAAATGCAATCTATATAGTCGCCGTCTTTTTCACGTTTCCTGTGTACAAAATACCAGTCCCAAATTATAAAATAAGAACAGAGTACTCTTAATCTGCCGTACAAATTTCAGCGTCGTAGAGAAAATATAAAAACAGTCAGTCAAACAACAGTTTGGACATGTTGAAAAATGGTTACATTGAGAAAGGCGCCTGGATTGCGCATATGTCGTCCGAAGGAAGAAAAATAAGGTACTTTCTGAAAGTTAATACAATTTTGAAACAGGATTTTGCCTCAAGAATGGAAAATTTCCCCATAGTTTAGGAGATATGAGCATTTAAAAGCAAACCTTTTTTCTTGAGGAAAACGGAAACTTATACGACCCCCACCCGTTGCATTTTGTTAATTTCCACAGTAAACCGATTCTTCTGAAAAATAGCATCCTTACTCGAAATTTAATGGCGATTACAGTGGGGAAGAGTATTTTTCCATCAGAGGTTTCGTTTTGCTTAAATTCACAAAAAAAGTTAAAAACGCAATTTTCGACAAAAATATGCTAACTAAATAGTCGCCATTCTTTTCATGGTCCCGGTGTACAAAATTCCAGTTAAAAATACGAAAAACGTCCAAGAGTACGCATAATCACTCGTGCAAATTACAGCGTTCTAGAGGGAATAGTTTAGGAGATCGAGCAAGTAAAATATCGAACAGTAACACAAAATTTTATGACGATTACAAAGGTAAAAAGTATTTTTCCATCAGAAGCTCCGTTTTCCCGGAATTCGAAAAAACAATCAAGAAAACGCGATTTTCGACAACAGTGCTATCTAGATGGTCGCCGTTCTTTTCGTGGTTACAGCGTACGAAATTCCAAATCAAAATACCAGACTACGCATATTTAGCACTGCAAATTTCAGAATTCTAGAGCGAATAGTTTAGAAGATACAACTTGTATAAGATGACCGTACTTTTGAAACACGCTCTACGTTTTTAACAGGAAAAAAGAATTGGCTTTAAATGCTCATATCTGCTAAACTATGGTAAATGTTTCAATTCCGAAGGCAAAGGACTGTTTCAAAATTTTATAAAATTCCAGAAAACACCATCATTTGCCACACTTGGACGAAAAATGCAGCCTTCAGACGCATTTTCTCATTGTAGTAATTTTCAGCGTGATTTTTACAGTCATTTTTGACTGGTTGTATCTCCTAAACTATTCGTCCCACGACGCTGAAATTTACACCGCAGCTGAAGCGTACTCTGCTCCTTTTTCTGTATTTAGGACTGTTTTTTTCGCAGGTATCGTGTAAAGAACGGCGACTATATAGGTACCTTTTTGTCTAAAAAAATGGCGTATTTAATGAATGTTTTCGCAAATTTCAAGAAAACAAAACTTCAGATGGGTGAATGATCTTTAGCATTGTAATCGCCACTAAATTTCGAGTTAAAACGCTGGTTTTCAAAAGAATCGGCGTTCTTTCGAAATTTGCGAAATTCAACAGGGGGGGGGCGTCGATGAAATTTTGCGTTTTTAACAAGAGAAACCGATTGGCTTTAAATGCTCATATCTCCTAAACTATTCAGACGCATTTTCTCATTGTAGTAATTTTTCATCCTGTTCAAAATACAGCCATCTTTGACTGCCTGCATCTCCTAAACTCTTCGCAGAAATTCATGAGAGCAACAATGAACTTCTCGAACAATTTGTTCGAGAAGCTAAGAAGCAAAAGATAGAAAATTGTGTACTAGTAAAATGTCAAACATATTTTAAATTTAAAGGCGTGTTACAATATTTCAATGCATTATTTAATTATGCAACAAAATGGAAGTCATCAGAAAAATATTGAGAAAGCGTTGGAATTATTCAGAGGTGAACTAAATAGTAATACTATAGTTGTAATTGAGAAGTCGACTAGGGATCAAGGTAGTAGTAGTTTGTGGCATGAACTTAGATATGCTCGTATAACAGCATCTAAGGCCTACGAAGCGAGTCGCTTTAAAACCGGCAATGGATCATTGGTAGCTGTAATCATGGGAGCTAAAGCACCAGATGTCTTTGCTATGAAAGAGGCAGAACCTTAGAACCAACTGTCCCTCAGACAGTAGGAAAAAATTAAAAAAAGTACTTGAAGCCCTGCAGACTTTTTATTTCAAAAGAGTATCCCATGATTGCTGCATCTCCTGACGGTATATGCAATGGCACTTATTGAAATAAAATTCCCAACAAGTGAAAAATGTAAAATTAATTATATTAAGAATGGAGTGATCACAGAAAAATATTTGGCCCAGGTACAGTTACAAATGTATGCTGCTGGTGTAAAAAAAAATACTTTTGTGGAGCTCATCCTGATTTTCGAAAATCAAAAAGTGCAGAAATTGTTTTAGTAAAGTACAATAAGGAATACGTTCATAATTAATTAAATAATTCGAGTAATTTTGGAAAATTAATATTTATCCCCTTTTGACAAATATTACTAATTTAGAATAAATTAAAGTAACACAATTTTATATTTGTTTCATTTATTACTATATGTAAGAGTCCTGTAGATTTATAAGGCCACATGCTATAACAATAACATCAAGTACTGTAAGTAAATTATTATTCATAACAGAATGCTGTTTTAACATGTGAAACTCTCTTAACCTTATAACCATTTCTACATGAATTCTTAAGCTAGCAATTATTTTTGTTTCTCGCACTTCTGCTTTTGTCAGTTTTGACCCAGCTGCTACACTGGGAGGTCTTACCAATCTCATGCCTTTTTGAAGTAGAACTTGTTCCATATGTTTGAAACCTCTATCAGCCAAGACATAAGTACTCTGTTCCAAACTGTCTAAAAGATCATAATTTTCCATAAGGGTCATGTCACTGGTGCGACCACCAAAACCAGTGGAAATATAATTAATTAATCCATTAGGCGTACGTGATATTAAATACTTAACAATGTAGGCTTTTTTGTAGTCAGACCAAGTTAATGCCTGATGAAGAACCTGTGATGGTTTTTGAATGCCTATTTCTAAACAGTCTATAATGCAGCTTATATTGGAGTAATTATACCTAAATGAAATAGGAAGATATTTTTTAATTGAACATTTTTTCAATTTCACAATAAATGGCCGTAACACACTAGCAATTATTGGCACATTTTTCAGAAATAATTTACTTCCATACGAGAGTGATACTCCAAAGTTCAGAAAATGTTCTGTTTAGTCTAATTTTTTCTAGGCACAGTCAAATATACTCTGGAGCAATACGAGTATGCATATGAATTAATTGTACAATAAAGTAACATTCTTTTGGAATTCAAACGTACATCATAGGCTGTTTAAAAATTGGTTGTAAAGTATTCTTTACACGCTGCATTTTTTCTTCATCATTTGCCTCTGTGACATTGTCATCTGATTCAGAAATATCGGCTGACAATGAAGCATCATCGGATATCACACTTTCATTGGAAGAAACATCACTATCAGTTTCTTCCTCATTACAATATAATTGTGTTTTTACTTTAGTCATAGCAGACGTACATGGTTTTGGATAATTCTCTTCAAACTTGAATGGTGATGTAAAGATGCATGATTTGGAAAGTTTGTACAGTGAAGTAGATGTATTTCTCTTTGCTGTCATTGTCTGTACAGCCTTGCTTCTATGGTGGATTTTCAGAGAACTCTGAATTGATTTATCTGAAACCGCATGTTCAGTCATCGTTGCTTTTTCATTTGTTTGCAGTGATTCTGAAAAGACAAAATAAAATGTTTTGAGATAAGCCTCGTTAAACAAATCTGGCGGAAATGTTGATGCCACCTTAAATAACACATTCAAAACAAAAAGTGGGCAGTAACAACACTAATAAATTTATGGAAGCAGTGCGTGAAAAGTTATTGATATGATGATGGGCGCAAAAAACAGAAATTAGACAGGACAGAAAACAGAAATATAGACAGGAAGCAGAGAGACAGATTAGATGGAAGCAAGAATGATAACATAGACGAAGAGAAGATCTATAGTTACTTCAGAAGAATCGAAACTAGCGATTGCAAAGGAATAGATAAGAATTCCAAAAGAAAAAGTAGGACTCTACTATTCACAAAGACAACTCTGAATTAGAGACAATGTCGCTATGGTTGTAATAAATGCATCACAGAGAATTGATTGCAAAAAGAAACGCAATGAAGGAAATTATAACAACTCACAATGAGCAGGAAAATTCAAATGGGTGTACCTGTTCTGTCATATTACCTCGACGTAGACTTTGGCCGAAATTTCGTATTCGTCAACCATACCACATTTACAAATGAACTTTCCTCTATTAAAAAAAAAATCAGCTATTCTTTCAGAAAATGTTGATGGTCACAAAGGGTTCATTTAAAGTACCGTTCCCCAGAGAATTATATTTGAATGACCTCAGAGTGTCAAACGATAACACAGTATCGACAAAATTGTTTGCACATCTGCAAAAAATCAATTCAGAACGCAACGAATCAATTCAGTAGTTCGAGGATAATTCTGGAAGAAGAAATAATAGACTGGCACTCCAAAAGTGGGAGGGATCAATTCCCCCTAATATAAATGCTTGTTTTCGAAACAGGACAATGTATCAAAAAGAAACACACTCTCATTGTAAACAAAAGAAATATATTGTCATTCTAGCTTCAGTGTTACATCAGCACGGTTTAGAACTATATACCCTCATACAAAAATTTATGCAAAGAACAGAAACATGAGGAATGTCTTTCGAGACCGTTGGCAGTTAGAAAAAAAATTCATCATAGGGGAATGATCCTCGATGGGAATTAGAAATAACCTCAGTGTGTGAAAGGACCACATATTTTACTGTATGATTATTATTTTATCGAGCTGCTAAAAGCGGCTATCCCTGCTCGAAGCGGCTAGAAGCGGACGTAAGTGGGTGTGCAAGCTCACAACACCCATCGCCACCCATTGCCAACATCCGCCACCGCCTCCTCCAGCGCTAACCTCCACTACAGAGGGCGCTGAATGTGCGCTGATTGCGCTTCTCACAGGTCTTCCTCCCCTCCCTTCCCCTCCCCCACCCTCCCCCTTTCCATCCCTCCTCCCGCTCTCTACGTCCGTGCGAGGATCAGCCGACCTCATTCACTGCCCTGCGCCGGTCGCGACCTTCCTGCCCGCCCCGCGGCACGTCGCCACCGTCGCCGTCTCACGTCCGCGCCGCCTCCGCCGCCGCCACCTACAAACTTTTAGACGTCCTTTCGCTCCGCACACGACAATGCGCTGGAAATAAGCTGCCTTGCTGGAAGACACAGAAGACGAAGTTATGAGGATGAAATTGTTTGCGCGTGTTGACTCACCTGCCACTCTGGTGTATGTCTCGTGCAAAACCATGCAAGTGGTTGAGATGAATCAAAGGAAATGGGGTAGAAGGTATAATGACTTCTTCCTTCCATTTCACAACAACAAAAGAGTCAGTATTTAATAGTTTTGATAAATACAAGTACAGAAAAGTTATTAAGCTCTAAAGTGCAAAATTTTAAAACACGAATAAAAAGTTATTTACGAAAACAATCCAATGTGTATTTTTGTATCATTTTTATTGAGGCTGTAATAATTATTGCTAAACAGTTCATTATTTTTTGGAGTCGTATAGGATGTCTGTTTTCTATATCTTGCAAAACAAAAATTGGATAACATCCCAGTTTTTAAAATTACTACACTAGAGCTCCTAATACTTAAAGATTTATTCATTTCTTCCAACCATGTACTTACTAGTATAACTGTACACTGTATTTTAATTCCTAATTTGCATTGACTATTTCTAATAGCCATTCGAATTGTCATAAACGTTGTCATGCTTTGACTCTTAACTTCAGACATAGTTCATAAACGCTTCTCTTCTCAAACTTTGTAGCTAATTCCACCGCACTCCTTCCAATAGGAAGGCTGTCGAAAAGGCATCAGATTACGTCAGTCCGCCGCATCGCCAGCTGCTCTTTCCGGGCCGTTCCCATGTCCGCGACTGTCCTCGCGAGGACTAATTCGATTCCTGCCGCCCGATCTCCCTTCGCACTGATTAGCTGGCCGCAAACCCGCAGGCAGAACGCCTGCCCGGCGCCCGCCGTCCACCGCCCGCCGCCCCCCGCCCGCCCCCCCGCCCGATCGCCCCCCCGCCCGATCGCCCCCCCACCCGATCGCCCCTCCGCCTGATCGTCCCCCGCCCGATCGCCCCCCCCGCCCGATCGCCCCCTGTCCGATCGCCCATCCGCCCAATCGCCCGTCTGCCAAGGTCCTCCGCCCGTGCGGCGCTTCGTTGCGCGCACTTGCAGCTCCAGCTCCCGCGCCACTCCGTCCCTAGCCGCTATTCCTTGACACGGCATTCTCTTCCCAGCACCAACCCGCGATGCTCTTCTCTGCCCCGCCGTGCACTTTCTCGCGCCGCCCCTTGCCCCCGCCCCGCGATGCTCTTTCCCGCCCCCGTCTTCCCCCGTTCCAAAACGCACTTCCCTACCCCGCATTGCCCTTCTCCGACCGCCCTTCCTCATGACCCCGATCGCTCATTCTTGTCCCGTCATTCTCTTCCCTGACCCGTGACGCTGTTGTGTGTCCCTGCCCCCGACTCCTCTCCGTCACACCCTTCCTCGCCCCGTCCCGCAATGTTCTACCCTGCCCCGCCGTGCATGTTCCTCTCACAATGCTTTCCTCTTTCTGCCAATATCTCCGTCCCGGCCCACCATGCTCTTCACAGCCTCGCGAAGCTCTTCTCCACCCCGCCTTTTATCCGCCTCGTCCCAAGATGCTTTTCCGAACCTCATTCTTCCATTCTCTTCCTTGTCACGCCCTTTCCTACCCTGTTCCCCAATGCTCAACAATGCTCCGCCCCGTCCCACAATTCTCAACGCTGCCCCGCCTTGTCCTATAATGCTCAACATTGCCCCGCCATGCTTTTAATCGTTCGCCCTTCGCTCGCCCCTCAATGCTCAATCCTGCCACGCCTTGCTCGTCCCCGCTCCGGCCCACAATGCTGAAACCTGCCCCGACATGACCTTCCTCGCCCCTTCCCACAATGCTCTTTCCCACCCCGCTCTTCACTCCGGCCCATAATGCTCATCTCTGCCCCACCACGCTCCTACTCATCCCACCCTTCCCCACGTTCCACAATGCTCTTTCCTTCCCTGTTTTCCCCCGACCTGCTCTTCCCGTCCTCTTCTTCCTCGTCCTGTTCTTCCCCGTCTGTTCTTCCCCGCTCCGTTCGACCGACTCCGCTCTTCTTTATTCTGCCATTCTCTTCCCCACTTGGCCGTATCCCGCAATGCTCCGTCCCACTATGATCCACCCCGCTATCCCTCTCACGGGTCTTGCCACACTCCGCCCCGCCCCCCTCCCCTGAGCTCCTCCCCGCCTGGTCTGCCCCTCCTGGCTCCACAGCGTCCCGTCCAGCTCGTGTCCACTACGCTGCACCGCAATCGGATGAGGCGACCGCGCGTCTCGGCTGTTTTTCCACGGACCGCCCACGCCCACACCTCTGTGCGCCCGTTGGACCACGCCTCGGGCCTCGTCTGTGCTCGCACTGAAACCTCTGGCCTCCCCTGCCACTTGCGAGTCTTACCCGCGTTCCATATAACTAGATCCCGTTGTCAATACGTTGTTCACTCTCAATTATCTTTCATTATTGCTATTCCGTCCT
>BLKR01015882.1:0-46282 GCA_011170035.1 Teleogryllus occipitalis
TTTTATTCAGGATGTGGCACGGCGGATTTTTAAAACACCCCGAACATAAGGACTCCCTTATTAACGTACACCCACAGAACATTTTGATTAAAATCTTTACTATGATATGCTTATAAGTAAAGCGGGGAAATTCGGTCTGTCGGTGTGTAAAAAGTTGCCTTATAACATTGATCCTAGAAGAAAAGCTTTTACCCACGAAATGTTGGCAATTTTATCCTCTTTCATATCATGTCGGGTTAATAGTTACGAAAAACTGATAGTATTTCAGTTATATTGACAGAGTGGGACAATTCCCATTTTTTCATGTTTCGCTCTTATCTCCACATTTCGCTGTGCTCTCACGACTAAACCGTTAATTAGGGGGGGGGGTCTTACTGACATTAAATATAGGTAATTGAATATTATTTTATTTCATATAGGACCATTTATTACGAAAAATAGATAGCTTTTGAGTTATTTGAAAAAGAACGGAGAAAAAAGCGCGATTAATTTTTTGCTTCAAAAACGTATTTTTGGCGAACCTGGTATTCGTGTTCAGCGACCCCAAAACATAGAGGAACCAAATATCAAAACTATACCAAAATTTTCTCTTATTTTCTACCATTTGACTGGACTACAAGCCGAGAACACGAAACGCTGAGAACCAGTGTCAAAAAAGGGCGTTTTCGGAATATTGTTAAGATGGAAAAGAACTTTCAGACTTCAAGTTAAGTTTGAAAACAAGACGCTGAAACTCTGTTGGGGAAAACTTACATATATCGTACGTGTATATGTATTTTTTTTTACTGTGCTTGATTTGCCGGACCTAACGAAGTTGGCTCAGACCCTTTTCTCCCGCGCCAACCCGCTTTTCCCTCCGCGGAGCCGAAAGCGCCGCCATTGGCGACCCCAATGTGCTTTCGCGCGCATCCCTCTTTCCGCAGCTACCTGCTCGCCTGTGCGCGGAGTGCAAAGCGTTGTCAGGGGTGGAAGACTTCTATCTTCACTCGATTCACCGATAAACGTAATATGTCTGTCGTACGAGGGGTGTGTGTGTGTAGGGATCCTCAACCTTTTTCTTTCATCGGCCCCTTTTAAACGAATAGTTGCTTCGTCAGCCCTCTTACGTTTCTCTATAATATACAGCTTCCATAATCATGACCCAAAGTACTGCACATAATTGCCTTAAAGATATGAATTTCGTACATCACTATTCTCGTAAATATCTCGAATTTTTTCATAATCGAAGATTCTTCTGCTTTTGAGCAGCTGAATTTGTGATCTTCATTGAAATGCAATGGTTACAAAAACGTTTAGGGTTTTTTAACAACTGACCATTACATTTCTCCAGTGCGTATTACGGAGAGTATTTTCTTGCGCGGTAGAGTATCTTGAATACATAGCTAAAATTAAAATTTCTTGAATGTTCTAAACATCCTAATTCTTAAGGATGAACGACAGATTCGAAAGGAGAGGAGCCAATTTGTAATTTATCATGTTCCACGTCAAATCGCACACTCTCAAAACATCATTATTTTTTAGCGTCTTTAAACTTTTTTTTATTAGGCCTAGAGTCGAAAATAGATGACACGTGTTTTGTTTTGTTTTTTGTTTTTGTTTTTCTAATTACATCCCTTTTAACGGTCCCAAAAACAATTCATACTTTTCGAAACATTCTGCCTATTTTTGAGGAATCGAATTGCGAATACTATATTTCATTAAGAAAAAATGTAGAATGGCGCCGCAAATATTAAAAACTTTTGCGATTTTCGAGCATTCAGAGATTTTATTGAAAATTGGACTGGACATCATCACTAGAGGGTGGATTTTGATGACCTAAAACCAATTAAAAATACCTAAAAAATGATATCAAAACCAGTTCGGATGAACAACTGGAGCTGAATACGTTACAGATGTAATCGGAGCTGAATACGTTACAGATGTAATCGAGGCTTCTTCTATTCGTTCAAGTGCACTCAGCTTGCGATCTTCTGATTTGGACGGTTCTTTACCAAGAAATCTTTGACTCTAGTGACCCCGAAATCAGCCGAACAGATATTGGCGCACGACAATGGCGTCACAGGAACCATAGATTACATACAACGGCGGACTTTCAATTTCTGAGCGAAGAAATCGTATAGGCTACTCAGAAATTCTGTGGAGAACATTTGTTGCATCTCGGAAATATTATTTGAAGCTAGTACCATTAAAATATTAAAATCGATTAAATCAACGAAAAATGCATTAAAAGGCCGGGAAAATATTGAAAAATGATCTACGAAAAATGCAAAAAACAAACAAAAAATTGGGTTATTTTCTTTTGTTATAACATAAAATTAACTTATTTTCTAAAAGGCATTGTTCTAAAGTAAAAAGAAAAAAAATTATTAAAATCCGCTCCCTATTCATCATATTGAAGTTATTGGAGCAAGATATTTTAAGAAAAAACTTCAGCGGCGTAATGAGAAAATTTCCAAAACCCTCAATGAGCTTCATGTAAAGTACCCCAAATCATAAATGATTAGATGGATTACTTCTCTTTCTGAGAATTCATGGTATCATCAGAAATTTCATCCGATTATGTAGCGTCGCGGTAAACCTCATGGCTAGGAATTTAAATTTATTCGAATCCCAGTTTGTGTAAATAATTTTTTTTTCTTGAAACTTTTCGAAAGAATAGAGCCATTGTACTGAACTCAACAAAGCCAAGTTGATGTAAAGTTTTTGAATTTTCAAAAAATCGAATGCTTTAGTTAAATTAATTATTACTATCCCATCAACCCTTCGACACTATGTCAATTTCGTCGGATAGATCCTAAAGAAATTAACTAGAGTCAACCATTGTAGAAAGATTCACGGTCATTAAATTGAAGAAACTTCCGAATCGTGGGGTTTTGTCCGAGTTAAATTCAAAATATTAATACATTTCAGTTTGCCAACGTTTCGAAATATTTAATTACGTTCTTAATGGTCTGGAACGTTGTTAATTGATGGGGTTTGTTACCAAACGCCTCTCCCTTTTTTCTTTTCATACGTCTAATCTTCGCATTATAATACTCGGGGTCGGATTTTCTTCACAACGATTTACATGGCACAAATGCCTGCACGGCATTTTCAAGAATGTGTTTACGTACATTCCTCCTCTTAAGAATCTCATTGTTCTGGTCCCAGTAGTAATGTTGAAACCCCTCTACTTTCGCTTTGTTGGGGTGCCTCTCTGGACGAGGTTAATACTTTAGAAGTTCTGAAGTCTAGGACGACAAAAACTGCTTTATGGTCACTTACATCTTTTATGACATCGCACAATAAAAATAAGTCCTGCAAATATACAGAAGCAGGTCTTGTTGAGTTGGCCGGTCTGCTATCGGCGCAAATCCTCATTCTCTAACAAGTCTTGTGTTGTAGCTGCACATTCCCACCGCATACGTACTAACTTATTTGTAAGATATTATCTCCGGCATTCGTATATATTTTTTAGGTGGATTTATAAAATGTTCCCACCAGACCTCAGACGTCTAAACATTTATTGTGGCCTTCAGTATCTTTTCACATTTTGTGTTAGAGTGACACCTAATTTTATAGGAAATTAATATTCCGTGGTGGTACAGTCATGACTCATTGGTATTAACTAGGTAACGGAATATATTGTAATACAAAATACAAAATATGTACATATTTATGTACTTGTTTTTTCCAAAACATGTAAGAAAAAATACAAAATATGTAAAATAAAAATTCATTATTGTGTTTGAAGTGGTTTTCTACAAGTATTTTCCGACCACAGAACGTCGCAGATCAGTTCTGAACATGTAAACGAAGTGGCTGAATGTAGGTTCTATCTGTACTGAAGTAATTGTACACTAGACTTCGCCACATATAAGAATTTAATTCGAAATATAAAATACGTTCATAGTATATATTACAGTGTTTAAGAGGAGCCTGTGTACAAGCGAGTGTAGCCATGCATCCCGCGGGGGGGGGGGTAATTGTTTATACCCCACCCTCCAAATGGAGCAACGCGACAATGTTCTGTAAAAATATTCGTTAGTTTTCGATCTAGTAACGAATTTGCTATTTGAAACAGGAGCCAGCTCGTGGTTGAAAATAATTTCGTTCATAAAAATCCACTCGTGCTTGACTCGCAAGAACGCAGTAATTGGGTGGGGGAGGTCAGTTTGACAAATAATGGCGGAGATATGGTGGTAATAAAAGCATTACATTTGATTTGTAAGAAAGATAATTCCACAACGAATATTGCAAACGCGCATCTGGAATGTTCCGTTTTGACATATAAAGATATTAAAATGTATAGCGAAATATGTAAAAATGTCATAATTAGTAAAATATGTAAAAATATGTAATTAAACCAAAATATATAAAAAAATATGTAAAATAAAATAGTTCTAATTCATTTCGAATGTATTGTAAACTCTAAAAAATATAATTGAAAGCAGGTATCTAGTTCCTGTAAAAACATGTAATTACATGGAAATCCGTTCCCTAGTAATAACTGATGTAAAACTTGTACATCAGTAACGTATGCGATACTTACATCTCGTTACATGGAGCAATTGAAGCGTTCAAGGCGTTTGAGGGCACCAATTCCTCTGGGTTTGGAGTACAAAAATACTTTCAAACTCAGCTTTTCAGGGCACTATGCCTAGGAAAATTAATGAAAAGTACACCATTGTTACCGGGAAAGGTGGCTCAGTGCATCGACTGATGTCACTGTAGTGCCTCTGATCGGGAGGTCCTAGGCTCGAGTCACGACAGTGGCCATATTTTCGACACTAGCTTGTCAGCTAGGTTGAATTCAATCGCTGTCTGGAGGAGAATTCTAGCGGCCGTCTGCTCTGATCGGTAGTTTTCCGTGGTTTCTCCGATCACCACCACGTGAATGCTGGAGCAGTACCCTATCAAACGGGCCACGGACCGCGCGCGATCTTTCCTTCCTCTTCCTTGTCCTATCCTCTCCTCTTATACACACTTACACTAACAAATGCCGGGAGACCGGTCGGGAATTTATAGCTTATGCCGACTGGGGCGGTGTCCCGCTGGTGGGAGATACCTAGTTAGGGGAAACCCCGCTAGCCAACGGTAAGTCGGCGCCAGATCTCGCCATTCAACGGGGGAAGATCACTGCCACCTCCGGATGAAAAGCCTTCACTACACTTATGGGACTAACGACCTTTGAAGTTGACGTGCCCGGAATCACTAACAATCACACCGTTTTTCAATTTTTTTAATAGATGGCATTATTAATTTATTAATCTACAAGTTTGTTAATTAAATCGAAGTACACGACTATGATGTCAAAATGTCTTTTTATAATTTCGTTTACGAAATATACACATTCAATTGCAATTACAGTTTTTGTCTGTCCGTCTGGGCTAATCTCTGGGTCGCCTTAGGCGATTTCGATGGAGTTTTTACTGGAAGAAGACTATTCTGTCGGCAATAATTTCTGTTTTTTTTAAACCATTATTTCCTATTATGCAAAGGAACAAATTTATCGTATATATAAACCTATCTTCATAAAATATTATCCACCTGACCTTGAGAACAAGAGAAGTTACTGTCAACATGAGATTCTTAAATCTATCCCTATTAACTTAATGTACTATTGTTCCCGAGGATGGATGAGCCAGGCAACTGTGTAATGTTTAAAATTTATGTTTATTACGATTTTGCATTGCACAAATAAACGCTCTTAAAATGGAAATTCCTGTCGGATGCGTCACGCTAAACATTCTGAATTTTAATGCATGAGAGTACTTGATCGGTTTTCCAATGTTTGCTTGTGAAGAGAACTTAACGTATCGATTGCATTCTTATCTCCTATATTGCCTATGGATGACTTGTAAACTACGTTCATGTAAAGGCGTAGAATTACGCGCAATAGTGCTGTAATGTGGACATTGTGAATGTTGCGTTGTTAAAGTGTACCTCTCAGCTTCCCAAAATTGTACCTGTTGAGTATAAAAAAGGTAGCTGTCGTTCATGAATTAACTACATTTGTTTTCACTGAAAATATTTGCTTTATTTGTATTGAGGACACAATATTGAATAGCTCTATTGTTAGGAATTTTCATTCTAGTAATGCGATATATTTACAGGAACAGCGCGTTCCGCCTGTGTAAATGAAGAACGGCATTGGCGTTAATGCCTATTGTGAGACGTCATTACATCTGGTTGCTAAAAGTGCCAATTACATTTATTAGATACCTCATGGATACGCATTACGAACTCGTCGGTGTTGCAACATGCGGAAAAATCACACTGCAAAATTTGGTATTCCCTTCTGCAGTCACATAATGAGGCCGGAAAGACGTTCAATCAGTTATTGCGGGTCGAAAACCAAAATTAAAAGCTTGCAATCAAACTAATCACACGTTTACATCTACTAAACATGTATTACATTAAAAAAGAATACTCCCGGAAGTGTGCACATAACAAAAGTATAGTGTCCAATATTGGTTTCCTTCTACCAGTATATTCCCTTTATCCCCCCGTACTGATTAGTTGAGATAAAAGAAAAGAAAGATAGAGTACCGTTAAGTTTTCATTTTGTTTACATCCACGGTTACATTACCAAGCACTGTGGTTGCAAAGGATTGGGCCGGTAACCGCCCTGCGGACGTACAGGGGCCATAGAATTTTTCGAAATATTTTTTATTCTAATTGGACAAATTAAGACAGCCAGAGGTTGCAGTTAGGCGAATTAATGAGGATTTAGCGGCATTAACAGTCAGAAAGATCACCGATTTTAGCTAAGGGCAAAGTAAGCAATTTTAGTAAATGAATTCAGAACCTTAGTAATGGTAAAAGTAAATAGCCGGAGTCACGGAATGTTCAGCCGATTTGTATGCGCAAGAGACGATTAATGTTACGGCGCCATGTTAAAGAAGAATGAGCTGCAAGATAGCAAGGCCGACACGAAGCGTATTGATCGTGGAAAAAAGAAATAAATGCAGAATGGAAATGATTTGACGCATAATGTAATCAAGCTACCTAACACAATCTATTAAAGAAGTCACAAATTAAACCTTCCAATGTTAATTGAAATGAAATAAACTAAAGTAATTTACACTAATAATAATAATAATAATAATAATAATAATAATAATAGGCAGCTTACAATAAATAAAAATGCAAATAAGTCACACAAAATAAAGACACGATATTTCAATTCGAGAAGTGACATGGAACAAACAAACAAAATGATACGCAAATGCAGACAATAATGCAAACACAAAATGCAATAAATAGAAGACGACCCCGGAAAGTCAGCAAAGTATATCCTAATAACTAATCTATATACGAAGTGTACAATGTAAAGTAGCATGATACAAGTAAATATACTGTTGGGGAAATACAGGCAGCGATACTAACACGAAATACAATTCTAAAATCCCAACACTAGAGAGGAGGAAGTACAACCCAATAACTAATTTATATACAAGACGTACAATAAGTAAAGTTAATGGGTTGTCAATGGGGAGGGAACAAAGACGATTCTCATGTCTTATGAGAGAGTCCGCCCTAGTGTTGATTTGTAGTCCGTACGCGACCACCCCGCGCGGGAAACAGCTGAGTGGTGATGCCCATTCTCCATTCAAGAAGTGGGAGATTTTCATCTATTAATAAGACAGGAGTGTCCACTCTCACTTAGTGCATTGCTGCAAGGATTGTAAATATTTCTTGCTCCACCTTTTCCATATGTAAGAAAGCGCATGTTGTTTGGTCTCAGTGGGAGCGCAAAGAGGAAGGTTGGGAAACATTGGGGGTCAGGCAGTGCTTTAAGTAATAAAAAAAATGACCTGGCGCGAGATAATTAAAATATGACACGTCATCACTGAAGCGAATCAGAGGTCTAGAATTTAGAATGGCTTCTATATGAGCTACTGTTGTAAGTAGTTACTCATAAGAGTGTGTTGCTTCGCCTAGGTCTTTGATTAGATGTCGTTTTAACATTTTGTAGCCAGATTCCCATATTCCTCCTTCATGAGGAGATCTGGGCGGTGTAAACTGCCAGTTGATGCGGGAATTGGTACAAAAGTCAATAATTTGCCTCTGAAAGGCTAGTGAGAAAAAGAGTTCATGAAGTCCATTTAAGCGCTTGTTTACTCTCACAAATTTTGTGGCAGGGATTCCTCGGCGAGAAACAAAGCGTTTTAGTGCCATTATAGCTTCAGTGGTCAGAGACGAAACAATTTCAATGTGAACGGCCTTGGTGACCATACACACGACTAAGGCTACGTAAACTTCAGAACGTGCTTTACCACGCACACCGAACCTTAACCAGAAATGCACAGTGTAATCCACCCACAGTGCAAAATGCGGCATTTGGGGTGACACGCACGGCGGACAGGTCAGCCATAAGCTGTTGTGCTGACACTGGGGCGTGTCGGAAACATGTTATACCTTATCAAGAACGAATTGATGGCTCTGCGAATAGAAAGAATCCTGTAAATTTGTCGCAGATGCACAGTCAAAATCTGAACATTAGCGTGGGCAGCTTCAAGTGAGCGTCAAAAATTAGGGCGCTGGCAAAGTGATGTGCGCGAGGCAAAATGAGTGGGTGAAGCGTGTCAAACGGTAGATTGGCTTCAGAAATTCTACCGCCCACACGTAGGCAACCATTCTTGTCAATAAAGGGATTGAGGGAGTGAAGGCTGCTACTTGCAGAGTAATCTAATTTTTTTTTTTTTGAAAGGTCCCAAAATGGGAGCAGCTTGTTTCATTAAGACACGGGTCACGAAATAGCGAAGTACCGAAGGGTTTGTGACTTACAACCCTGTCACTTCACCAAGAATGTAATTCGTGAGTTAGGAAGTCTGGGCCGAACCACGAAATGTTTAAATTATCTAAATCTTTTGGTTTGACACAGCGTGAAAGCAAATCAGGTGGGTTAAGCGGTGATTGCATATTCCTCCAGGGGAAGCTCGATTGTTCGTCAGTGGCCAGTTGATACAACGCATGAACAGGAAGAAAAATCACCGGTTTGAGACCGTACGTGACCGTGGTTAAACAAAATCTTGTATTGGATCAGAGGGCGCTTCTCTTTGACTGAACTTAACTTAAGCAACAGGTCGAATAAGTCATCCTGAATTTTGCTACCATTCAAAAGCGCATTATTAAGAGAATACCTATAGTGGTTTTGGCTGACCCATCAAATACAACTCTCGTGAGTGTGGTTTCACTTGTGGATTTTTAAAATAGCGTGGTGAGGGATGTAATAATTAACAGAATTATTAAGAACAGGTAGAGACCGCATGTGCCCTAATTGAATAAATTCATGATAGGAGAATTTAAGACCCTTTGAAGTCTTTTTTCAAGCGCTATGAGACGCTTAATGACTTGCGCCTTTGAATCACTTACTAAATCTAATTTAGAATTAGTGGACAGCCTAACAACATAACTGCTCGTTGAATCTCTGTAGCGAGTGGAGGGAAAATGAGATTCAACTTCCTCTAAAACTGACCTAATTGGAGAAACTTCAATTCCCAAAACCTTTTTATTTGATCAGATAGTTCTCAATGAAGTTTGAACGCAGTTGCAAAGAACTGTAGAATCTCTAGATATGGGAATTTTGCCGGCAACTATCCTCCCTAATTTGGTTTCCTGGAGGACAGGAAAATTGCCATCAGATCTGACATATCGCCTGGGCAGGAGAATGTCAAAGAAAATATCTACTTCTAATAAAAGATCAATGGGTTTTGAATGTTAAAGAACAAATTTCTTATTGTAGTAGAAGCAGTAAAATGTAATATTGTGGCACATGGTGTGTAATAATACCGAATTATTTATTAATGAATCTATATTTTGAACACTTGCTAATCAAAATTGATTAGCTGCAGTGAAACTGCTTTCGTATAAAATTGTTGCAGCGAAAGCTTGTAGTAAGTAGTTCAGGTTTGGCCCAGTAGATTGTAATACTATGGATTTCAACCGATAACAGCCAATAACAGGATAAACAAAACAATTATTATTTCGCGTAACAGTTAAGAAATAACTGTTTAGCTGTTAAGGGCACGTTCCTTCTTGGACCTTTGCATGTAATGCGGGCTGCGAGCATTCCTGGTTATGGGACCTGTCCACCATATTTGTGTTCCTGGGTTGGCATCGATCGGATTTATTTCTGAACCTTTTCATTTTAATGAATAATTAATTTAAGAACCCCCTGAACAACATAATGTTCATTAAAAAAATGTGAACCGTCAATGGTAAATTTAAATGTATATCCAGTTGGTCGGAGGAAACTGCTTAAGGCTCATGACAAAGCATTTCTCTGTAAACATATAATTGATTGCAAATTTACCACAAGTTGTGCCACATTGTATTCTCCGGGATTTCACATGTGTGTAATGTTAAAGAATTACCATTTATTCGTATTTTTAATCAAAACTCTCATAAAATTGTTTATAGACCAACCAAGGCCAAACATGGAATTTAAGAACAATAAAATTCCAAACAAATTATAAATTAAGCTTTCCAAAAAAAATGGCCATCGCATTTAATAGTTTATGAAATGACATTTATGATGTGCTGGGGAAAATGGCAGCATTTGTAAAACCCGTAAACGAAACATCAAAACTTGAATTTTTAGATTTTTAACGAAAATAATCCAGTCGAATAGTAATGACCCAGAACACGTTTTACCTATATATGTGGATGCGTAGACGTCCGCTGCGGAGTCAGTATTTCAGTTCGCCTTGCAACAACCTGAACGTTGGCATCCCTGCCTAGTACCGCAGCGTCTCCCACAGCCAAGTAGGTACATTTTGTATGCGAATAATCAACCTACTCTAACAGAATCCATAATCATATTCTTTTTTACTTTTCAAATGATTTTTTTTGGGGGGGAGATTGTTACACATTTTCATTTGTTTGTTGGAAATGAAATGCTCCATTCATTCTCAGTGCTTCAAACAATTCTTAATACCAAGTCTTCCCATGGCGGTTTGGGGTAAATTATTTTACCTAGATTTCCTTGAACTAGCTGGTTCCCCGACATCGTCCGGATGCTTACTACCACGCCCGGTTCGAGACCGCTCCGTTCGCCCGCCCCTCCCCGCTCCGCCCGCGTGTCGCACACCTCCACCCCACCCCGCGACGCGGCGCGCCCGCCAAGTGCCCCGCATCACTGCATTGCGGGTTGCGTCGTTTTCCGTAACATCTTTTGGGGTTAACGAACTTATGAACATTACTTTCTCATTTATAATCGCACAGCTGGATATTTTAATGCTGCAGCTAGAGGGTTTTTCGGCGGAAAACCATGATATCAAAACTGTGGATTGTTTCATTCTGGTATGTAGTAAATTAGATTCTCTAATATTTATGGAACTAAAATCTGCATTGTGGGGGTCCTTGATACCGAAAAATTGGTTTTCGGCCAAAACATCTGTAAAAAAGTAATTAAAAATTAAATTAAAAAAGCTAGCGTGTATACTGTTCAAACGATTTTCGTCAAATTTTATATTCCTCGAATGATTTGGCTGAGGTCACAGCCCATTAAATTTGAAACATTTTAATTTTGGGAAGTTCTTTATATGAGGGTCCCAACGACATTTTCGAAACTCAAAACGGCTTCAATTCTTTAATTTTTGATGCTCAAATATAGCAAAGTACCCTTTAAAAATGGCGTAGATTGGATTTTAGTTGAAAACTTTGTTGTTGTTGTTTTTATCCTGAAATATACTAAAGCCATTTTAACAGTACTTCGACTCTTGGCTTCTGAAATGTTAGCCCAGTGCCTACGGAATCTAAGGCTGCGGAATCTAAATATCTAGGTTCGCATCGCGCTCCCCCCCCCTCTCTCTCTCTCTCTCTCAAATTCATTCATAATATGTTGTAAAAGCAATGCAGTAAGGAACAATACTTATGTTTTGATTATTTTGGAAAGGAAAAAATTCAAAAATTTAATAAATCTCCTCATAACAGCAGCAGTTTTCAACAAACTTCAACCGAATGAGAAATAACATCATTTATTTCTTAAATAACGCAGGTATACAGGGTTGTCACTTCTTAAAAACAAAAGTAATGATAACAGTAATTCTACAAATCTTATCGAAACCAAATCTTTCGCTAAAAAAACATTTAAACTAGAAATTACACAAGTGTAAGTACTGACCCTAATACCGGGTGATCAGCATAAAACGCAACCCACAGCAAGCAGAGCGAAGTGCACTGGCAACTATGCGGCCGGTGGTTTCAAGCAGGTAAACTGTCGGGAAGTAGGCTTAATCCCCTCTCCCACTAATGCCACCCTGAGGAGGAGGGTAGGTGACCGCCGTGTCCATGAATTCAAAGAGAAGGGCACGCGCCTGCTTGTTTGGCGTTGAAAGAAAATTGAATTGATTCCTTCGTATATTGTTTAAAAGTGAAATAAACTTGCCATGTAAAATATACATTGAGGTAAATTTAAAAGTAAACTTTGCTTGTTTTAGTTCATAAAAAGCTCCAGAAATGTAAGTTTTATATTTTTCTCTTTTAAATAAATATTAATAAATTATAAATTCAAAATCGCAGAACAAATGTTTGTTGTTATTATTACTATTATTGAATAAGGTTACTTTAAAAATAATTAACTAATTAAAATATAATAAAAATTAATTTCTCAATTCTGAAACGTATCCGCCTTTACTGGTTCTTGAAAAAACAACAGACCAATTAATCTGCGTCGATAAATGGCACACCGTACTCCAATCTTTTTTTAGTGCAATGGTGTCTCTGTAGTGTTTCCTATTGTCTGTCGGTACCCTCAGAGACTACTGTTTTGCTGGTTAACATATCCATCCAGATGAAACCAAGCCTCATCACTAAAAAACACACACACATAGATGAACATTTTTCTCTGAAAGCTGCCCGGTGCTCTTTGAAGGATTGCGTTCGGAAATACTCCACCACAAAAACTGCGTTGCTCTACGCTGAGGCGCATCGTAAGTAAACTGTGAAAGAAGGAAACTATGAATGAAGACGCGGTCTGTTTTGTTTTGAACAGGTATGACCTACACCACAGGAAGGGGGTGAGTGAAACGAAGGAGGGGTGAACGTAGTGTCGCTGAAATCCAGTCGAAGGAGCTGTCCCAGTAGCAGTGTTGCAAAACTTTCACTTTTCTCTCAGTGCCTTCAACATCAGCGTTGCGTTTTATACTGATCACCCGGTATTTTGACCACCTGCTGTAAGAGACAGTGGACGATGCACAATCACGTATGGAGAGAACGCGAACTCTGAAGAAGGCTCCAGAAAAACTACTAATGAAAATTGTACGATCCAAACAGTTGATTTTTTTTAAGGACAAATAAATATATTGAAATTTTCAGTTCGTGCTGTCACAGTATTTTGCTGTATCTCTGTGTTAAGGAAATCATTGTGAAGAAATTATATTTAATTTTGACATCGGATTAGTGAACCGAAAATATTAGTCCTCAGAAGTTCACTATAAACGGAGTCGACTGTATTAGTTAGTATTAGATCATTCAGACACACATTTACGCAAATACATAATTTACACAGGTTTCACAATGATATTGATTTTACTGCCCTGTTCTTCTACATCTTCTAATTTGATAAATGAATTTACTCTGACAATGAGTGCAGGTATGCATCTGTCATTTAATATCGAGTTTCTCGACTAAACATCCTCCACACACTATCGTTCAGAGTTGTGACCACTGACGTCGGAATTGAATTTATGCATCGGCCGTGGCGTGGGATGCCCCGCAGCTGACAAGGGGCGTTTACAAAAACTTTTCAGCTCACCCCGGGCAGGAGAAGTGTGTCGGCTGGCTAAGAGTTGAGTAAGGCATCATGTCCCCAGACTGTTAATCTCTGTGGCGATGGCTTGGCGTCGAAATTCGAACGACCATCTTCCCAAATTGTTACGAGAGCTTTACTCGTACAGAGGTTGACGATCCGCGCAAATTTAGGATCTGGTGCGTACGACCGCTTGGCGATCGTTAACTGACGGACAGATTAGTATTTTTTTATGACGCGAACACTCGAGCGTTGAGTATCTCACTCCTAACGTCGCGCCGTTATTACGAAACCTTTCTCCTTTGTGCCCCCCCTTAATTTCGCCTTTCGATTTCGTGTGCTGCTCATAAGCCTTCGCGCGAGTTTATAGCTCCCGTTCGGTCCTCATTCATGTGTGGCGTATGAGAATTGTTCCGGATGCATTGATTGGTGAAGATGCCTTGAAAGCTCTTCCTTCTGGAGAACTCTTAAGGATTCCTCGTGTACATTAGAGACGTCATGAAAAATTTTGCTTTATCTCTCTCTTTCCCTCTCTCTCGCGCTCGCTCTTTCCCTCGCTTTCTCTCGCTCTCTCTCAAGAGTTGCCATCTTGGCCTTCCACTAGTTTTGCGCGGTTTGGACCAACTTTCTAGAAACCCTTGCCGTACTGCCTAAAGTAGGCAGCCGTGCGTCACGAAAGCCTGGTGCCCCGTCGTTCTTCTGGCTCATTGGCGCCTGCCTTGTGCGATCTATTGCTATTCCAAACAATTGGATTACCACAAAATGTCTGTGAATAACACTAGTGATTAAACCACAAGCAAGATTTTCATCAAAATTACGAATATTCCCCGATCGATCTGACTGATGTCGCGGCAATTTCAATTTGAAACGGATATTTTGATTTGGGGTGATACTTGACTTGTCAAAATTTTCTCAAAAAGACTTCTTTAAAAGTCTTTTTCTCGAATAGAGCAAAAGACGTTTAAAGAAATGTAGGTTCCATTTTCTTTGAACTCGAAAATTGCGAAAGTTCAATTTTTTTTCGGCATCTCCCTACAAGTACAATTGTGAAGTTAGAAATTTTTTTAATGAAATCTGTTCATCTAAAACAAATCTTGAAATAAGTTTATATACATTTTTTTGAATATGAGTAGTTAATGTGTGAAACATCCATGTTAAGAAATACTTTCTAAAAATACAGCTCTAAAGTTTTTCTTCATTGTTTTTCCTTTTGTGTAGCAAATAAACGATAAAGAAAATGGTGCTGTTTCCATTTTCGGCGAACTGTATTTTCGAAAATTGCAAAAATAAATTAACATTGCAAAAGTACAATATTGATGAGAGATTTTTTGTTAAATGTAATCTGTTCTAAAAATTCAATAAAAGTCATGCGCGATTCTTTTTAAATTATGAAAAGTTAAGCGTCGTTGCTGTAAATTTTCCAAATTGCAACTTCTAATTTCCCGCCCTTCTTTTGCTAGAATCTTTCTGGACTTACCGGGTTGTAATACACATAAAGAACGCCGAGACTGTGCAGTTTAAAATTATCGGGTTAACTTCTCATTGTTGGGCGGTGTTTCTGGGTGAATGGAACGGAATTTTGGATTAACTTAAGTGTTTGCGCCCAATGCGCTGCGAGTAGTAACGAGTTTCACAACTGATGGCTGTGACATGTTAACAAAGAAATTGAATTATTATAATTTTATGTAACTTACTGAGGCGAGAAAGTACTTGCTGGTTAAGTACTTTTTTTTTTATTTTATTTATTTATTTATTTATGATGTATACTTTTTCAGAAATGTTCAGGGAAGGAAGGAGGAAGTGTGGATTGAACATGTACAAAACATACCAAGTACTGTTGCTTTACGTGGGAAGACAATATATTCAGTCTACTTTCCGGTAGAGCGAAGAGTTGTCTCAATCAACACGTTTACTATTCATTACAGTATCATAATTATGCATTTCACTAAAAGAAGGAAAGTTCGGGTTGGCGGGCATTCCCAATAGTTCAAATGGCTGTCAGTTCTTGACTTCTTATGAGGCAAAGTCTATTTTGTCGAACGTGTACTGCAAAGTAACACTTTCCAAGTGAAGATGAGTACTAGTCTCCAAAAAAGTACTGAAAATATGTACCATTTACTTTTTTCCAATATATTATCTTATGGAAAGTGATGTTATAATGTTTTCTATCAATCTCTTTCCAGTTGAAACGGAGTGATAAGGTCGTGAACCTAGCTTCCCACGATAATAGTGCAAAATGTCTAAAAAATGTGTATCTTGCGATTTATTTTTAAGTGGAATCCAAGTAAACAACCAATGACTTAAAAAGTAACGTAAAAAAACAAATATGCATCTTTTTCTTCACTATTCCCCAGAAAGTGATTTGCCTTCCCTGGACACCACTGAACAACTTTAAAATATAATAAAGAAACAAGTGATTTACTTTTTGTACATACTAATACTGAACTATGATTATAATTTGGTGAAATTCCTCCGGAAGTAGTTGCTGCATGCGTATAATCAATCGCGAAATCATTACCACGAATATTGCGTGGTTATTCAGCTACTTTGCGCACGTTAATTCAATGACTGGGAAGCACAGATGCGGGCTCTAACGGAAGTTTTTATTGCATTCAAACAATGAATAATTTCTAAGTTCGCAAAGCATAAGGGAAATTCAATGGACCAAAGTATGGAAAAGACCGATGCAGATGGAGCGGTTTAGCTATTACCCCATTTTACATATCATTCATGCCGGCATTCAGTAATTTAGAAATGTACGTCTAGAGCTCTCGGCGCTGTAGCACATTACTGTGCGCATACATATACGCTGGCGGAGAAGCAAAGAACAGTGTTGGATCCCTTAACTCGTAATTAACCGTGAATGCACAGACCGCGTATTCTCAAAGGAATGTGACACGAAAACTTCTAAGAAATTATCTTACGGCATTTGCGCTGGATCTCTTCTAAATGAATCGTTGTACTCTCCTCATAAGTATCTCTAATAATAAGCCAGACAAGGGAGAAAAATGACGTCAGAAACTACGATCGCGACGGCGTTGTTGCTTCTGAGGACTACGGCAGAATGTTTCGTACTTATAAGAAAACAATTGTGAAGATTTAATTTAATAAACCAGCGGTGGCCACATAGCGTATCGCTCTATGGTACCCGAGTAAAGGGGGCGTTCTTCTTCGTTCAAAAGGGACGCTCAAACCCATGTCACGCGTCGCAGATTTGCGGCACAAAAAACAACTAAATTCTAAATGACCTGCCCCCATCTCTTGGATCTGTACTGCTGCTAGTGAAGCGTAACCACATGCACGCTCTAAGTGCAGTTGTAAGCTGCTTCGACCGAAACATCGCGGAGTGATAACACACTCACGTTTTCGAATAGTTGATCAGTAACGTGATGCTTTGAAAGGAAATAGAATAGCCAGAGGGGAGACGAATTCTCTTTAGCGATCATGTCAATTGTGATCCAAATTTCTTTTTCTCGGGTCGTCAGTGATATCTCTAGTCGTTATATTTTCCAATCGGTTTACTGTCGTATTATCTCGGTTGCTGTTTGGAACATACATCTCTAAACAGATTCCTAGCAGACACATTAAAGGTTTTTTCTTCTCCAATTTGTGTGTTCAATTTTGTGCCGAAAAATTCATACATTTCATCCACAGTAATATATTGCCAAGTTCTCAATTCTACAAGTTAACCGGACGAGCCTCGTGGTGCTTTCTATATTTCATTTATTCATCGAAATTCGAAATGTGGCCCTTAGAGAATTTGTCGCCGTTCGACGGGCAGGTTTTGCTTTTGGATGAATAATATTCCATGACGGAATTAGTCTTCTAATTGTAACATAGTTCACTGTCCAATTTTTGTTTCTAAAGCGAACTTGATCTAATTGAGTTACAGTGTCTTATCGCATGGTAATAGGAACATGGCCAGACTCACTTTCACGTACAATTATAGCATTATCATTCAAATCTACGTACGCTGTCGGTACACGAAAAACTGAGCCTCTAACGTTTTTTAAATTATTTATTTATTCTACCAGCCGATGTGGAAAACCACTATCCTCACCGCGGGTTATAAAATATTATTGAATGGAATTTCTAATTCTCAGCCTATAGGCGTAACGTTTGTACATTTTAACATTCTTAAATCTGTAATACGGGTGTGTAAGAACTAAGCGGAAAGTTCAGGAAAAACAGACACCTTACACAATAGTCCTCGTGAAATAATTAAAATAACTGTCGCCGTCGCAGACATGTTCTGCATTGGACGGTTAAATAAGCAGCTATGTTCAATAAATAATAAGTAGCTAATAATAGTAAATAAGTAGCAATCAATTATGTTTCAGATACTCAGTGTGTTAATTAGGAGGAAACACTAATGAGATCACAACTTCGAAAAATGCTTGCTTTAATGGTAAGCCATCCACCCGCTTATCTTTTCGCAATGAGAACAATTCCATATCCATAGAAAATATATGCAATAAGTCACAGAGCAAAATCATATTGAAATGGGAAAACGTCATTGACTTTACGAGGGGAAACTTCATCGTCCCTTCGCTGATAGGCGAGTGTCCACAGCTGGCGTGGCCGGCAGAATTTCCGATAAGCTGCTTAGCTTTGACAACTTTTCCTGGAACAACCGCATATTATTGCTTCAGCTATAAATAGGCGACGCGGACGTGCTCGAGCGAATTTCTCTTAACGATTCGGCCGCACATGCCTTTTGTTCTCTTCGCTCTCAATGCAGTTGTACATACTGATTGTTCTAATCCGTGGAATGCGTTGCGTTTTTACATCATAGTGAACGTATGAAATGTTGAAGGAATTACAGTGTCTACCATATGGCGAGACAAAATACAGTCATAGAAGGAAAATAACAGCTAGGAAAGAGAATGCGGCATGTATACTTCTGTATGACATTTATTATTTTTCAATTGTGAGTCTGTTTTCAGGGTGGAAAGCAAACGTCATCACATTAGAAACGAAACTTATTCAAATAGATAGTGTCAAAACACAGGGCCCGATCTGTTTCCCAGGCTACATTTTCCGACCCAAGCGAGACTGAACCCACATGCGGAGCCTCCTTCCGTACGTCAGTTTTGCCACCTGTCTGTCCATTCGTCCGTTTGGCCCTCTTATCTGCCCGTTTGGCCGTCTGCCCGTCCGTCTGTGTCCGTCCGTCCCTTTGGTCGTCTGTCTGTCCGTCCGTCCCTTTGGTCGTCTGTCTGTCCGTCCGTCCCTTTGGCCGTCTGTCTGTCCGTCCGTCCCTTCGGCCGTCTGTCTGTCCGTCCGTCCTTTGGCCGTCTGTCTGTCCGTCCGTCCGCTTCGTGTGTCCGTCCGTCCGCTTGGCCGTGTCTGTCCGTCCGTCCGCTTGGCCGTGTCTGTCCGTCCGTCCGCTTGGCCGTGTCTGTCCGTCCGTCCGCTTGGCCGTGTCTGTCCGTCCGTCCGCTTGGCCGTGTCTGTCCGTCCGTCCGCCCGCTTGGCCGTGTCTGTCCGTCCGTCCGCCCGCTTGGCCGTGTCTGTCCGTCCGTCCGCCCGCTTGGCCGTGTCTGTCCGTCCGTCCGCCCGCTTGGCCGTGTCTGTCCGTCCGTCCGCCCGCTTGGCCGTGTCTGTCCGTCCGTCCGCCCGCTTGGCCGTGTCTGTCCGTCCGTCCGCCCGCTTGGCCGTGTCTGTCCGTCCGTCCGTCCGTCCGTCCGCCCGCTTGGCCGTGTCTGTCCGTCCGTCCGCCCGCTTGGCCGTGTCTGTCCGTCCGTCCGCTTGGCCGTGTCTGTCCGTCCGTCCGCTTGGCCGTGTCTGTCCGTCCGTCCGCTTGGCCGTGTCTGTCCGTCCGTCCGTTTGGCCGACTGTCTGGTCGGCCAGCCGTTTGGCCGCCTGTCTGGCCGTTTGGCCGTCTGTCTTTCCGGCCGTCTGTCTGTCCGGCCGGCCGTTTGGCCGTCTGTCCGGCCGGCCGTTTGGCCGTCTGTCTGTCCGTTTGGCCGTCTGTCTGTCTGTCTGGCCGGCCGTTTGGCCGTCTGTCTGTTTGGCCGTCTGTCTGTCTGTCTGGCCGGCCGTTTGGCCGTCTGTCTGTCCGTTTGGCCGTCTGTCTGTCTGTCTGGCCGGCCGTTTGGCCGTCTGTCCGGCCGGCCGTTTGGCCGTCTGTCTGTCCGGCCGGCCGTTTGGCCGTCTGTCTGTCCGGCCGGCCGTTTGGCCGTCTGTCTGGCCGGCCGGCCGTTTGGCCGTCTGTCTGGCCGGCCGTCTGTCCTGTTGGCCGTCTGTCTGGCCGGCCGGCCGTCTGGCTGTCTATCCGGCCGGCCGTCTGGCTGTCTATCCGGCCGGCCGTCTGTCTGTCTGTCTGTCCGGCCGGCCGTTTGGCCGTCTGTCTGTCTGTCCGGCCGGCCGTTTGGCCGTCTGTCTGTCTGTCTGTCTGTCCGGCCGGCCGTTTGGCCGTCTGTCTGTCCGGCCGGCCGTTTGGCCGTCTGTCTGTCTGTCCGGCCGGCCGTTTGGCCGTCTGTCTGTCTGTCTGTCTGTCCGGCCGGCCGTTTGGCCGTCTGTCTGTCTGTCTGTCCGGCCGGCCGTTTGGCCGTCTGTCTGTCTGTCTGTCCGGCCGGCCGTATGGCCGTCTGTCTGTCCGGGTGGTCGTCACTGCGTCCGGCCGTGTCTGTCTGGCCGGCCGTCTGTCGGTTCGTCCTTCTGTCGGAACGTCTGCCGGTTCGTCCGTCCGTCTTCTGACCATTGAAATATATATATATATATATATATATATATATATATATATATATATATATATATATATTCCTATTAAGAAAATTTGTTCCTTCAAGATATATTTTGAAATACGCTCATGTACAATTATTCAAAAAGTTTTTTCTATTTTTCGCATAATTTTGTGTGAAATATAGGTCTTTTATAATTTTGTTTAAACATTATTTCTCAAAAACGGCTCCATGGTTTTTGATGAAATTTTCTTTGTGGATAGTGTGATAGACGTCTAAGAGAATGGTGTATGTCGCATGTTGATTAAAAATCAAGATTTTTCAAAAATTGAAAAATTCAAAATTTAGTCGCTGTCTTCCTCCAAATATAATTATGAAGATACATTTTTTTTCTCAATGAAATGTGTTCATCAAAAATAGATCTTCAAATAACGTCATATTGAATTTTTTGAAAATACTAGTATTTTTGCGTAATTTGGTGAGACCCAATTTACTGTGCTACGTGAGCGTAATATGAATACTGCTGCTAGGCATTGGATGCTACGTAAGTTAAAATGTGTATTATATCATATTCTTTGTTCGTTTCTTCTTCGAACTTTTTTATAAATTTTAAATTTAATCATCTAGAAAATATTTACAACCTATTTTAAATTGCATCCTCAGAGTTAAATGTGAAAACGAATAGGTTTCGCTTTGCTTAAGGCTAAAATTACCCAAAAATACTTATAGGAAATATCAATAGATCCTAGCACTATCACAGGGAATTTACTAGACCGATAACGTCTGAACAAATTGTCCCATTTTCTATCTGTAAGCGGCAGTGGACTCATTTTTAAGATAGACTTTACGCTACGAAGACGTTTTTTCAAAAAAGATTTCCAAAAAAATGTTTTAACTTTTTCTCATAGTTCCGGGAAGAAATTTAAAAATGTGGGCTTATAGCGCGATGACGACGTGCTTCCTGAATCAAACGCCGTGTCAATCATGAAAATCGGATAAATAGCAGCGGCGTAACGTGAAATTTCGGAAAAACACCTCCCCCCCCATCCCACTCCACCCTGTTGCGTCACCCGACCCTTGTGGGCCCTCCCTCGACGCGGCCGAACGGCCAAACCCGGCGGCCTGCGGCGCGGGAGGCCGAACTTCCAGACAGGCAAGGCGGGCAGTCGGTTTATGCTTTCGTCCCTTTCAATCTCAATATATTTTTCTCCACTTATCAAACTAGTGATGCTGTAACACAACCAAATGGTCTCGTATCATCCGGACTCTAGCCATCAGATCGTTATATTTAATTATTATATTTTTGTATCAATTTTCATTTTCTTGCTAGCGGTATCAACATTGCTAATTGGCATAACATGTATTGCATACGAATTAGCACTCATTGTTGCTTGTATGCATTGTTGCCCATTATTTTAACGACGCACTGATAAGGCGATAATGACTGCTGCCTTTATCGTTAATATAAACTAATAATTTTATTTACGACTTAATTACGCATCGTGCGTCGTTGGTACATTTGTGTAGAACGTGAATACACCGAATTCAATGGCAGAAAGCTGCTTTCGTTTAAGTATTTGACTTTAAAAGAGATATGTATTTTTCACATTTCGTTTGTATGACAATTTTTCAAATGGTTTTAAGTGTAAGACAAATTGTCATGTTACAATATTACATAGCCATTAACAATATCGCGAGAAAGTACTGCTGTTGTAGCACCACTAGTTTGATTTGCATTTGTTGTCGGATCGCGTAAAGGATGCTTAAGAGAATGATGCACATCTCATTTTCGTTGAAATCCCTCACTTTTCGAAAATTACAAAAGCTCAGTGTTTTTCGGCGTCTTACTACAATTAAAATGTTGAAGATAGAGTTTTTCCTTAATGAAATCTGTTCTTCAAAGACAAATTTTGGAATAAGATAATGTACAATTTTTCGAAAATTTTAGTACTTATGCAATAAAGATATGCAATTTCTATTTTTTTAACAATTTGTTTGTCAAAAACGGCACCGGTTTTTATCTTCACATTTTCTCTTCATATACAAGTGTCCACAAACTATGAGCCACGAGAAAAATTCTCGGAGAAAAGGATTGGATCAAATGGATATGAAATATGTTATTAATTGTAATTTACTATTGAAAATCCCAATATTAATTCGAATTTTACTCGTATGGAATTTGTATTCCCAATGTATTGATGTATTTTCTTTCAACCAATTCACAAATCTTATTTGAAATTAGCCCATTTAGGTTTTCTCTCTTAAAAATACGATTTAAATGCATTATGAAAGAAAAATTGAATACTATAATTTTGTACTATCTGTTATTACGATAATTTGATATTACTACCGTATGGGGTGTAACCATACAGTGTTGCTATGTAGCAGTGTGTGAAGTTATTCCAAGAATTTCATTGTTAGACGGTGTCTTGGGAGCTATCTTCATAGGTTGCATTTATTCTAGTGGCCAGTTGCTGTGATCGGTAGATTTTCCGTAGTTTCTCCAATCAACACCAGGCGAATGCCGGTGCAGTACGCTATCAAACGAGCCACGGACCACGCTCGTTCTTTTCTTCCTCTTCCTTGCCCTATCCTCACCCCTTACACACATACACTCTTACATACACTATATTAACACATGCTGGGAGACCGGTCGAGAGCTTAGAGCTTGTCCCGGCTGGGGTGGTGCTTCGCTGGTGGGAGATACCTGGTTGCGAAAGGTCGGCACCGGATCTTACCATCCAGCAGGGGAAGATCAACGCCACCTCCCGAAAAGAAAATCGTGCACTAAAGTTAGAAGATTAATGACCTCAGCTGTTAACGCACCCGGAATCACCAATCAACAATACAACCACCTTCCTCCTCCCAATGACTTTGTTGATATCCATGTTATTTAATTACTTAGCTTTAATGTAAAATAAATCAGTGAGCATTTTACACAAAACTTCCATTTCTTCAGGACAGTCGTTTCTGCATCCAGCTGTGTAAAAATATGAAGTTTTTTGTTCTCTTCGTGCTGCTAAAATACATTGTTCAAGTGACCTAGAGATTTGCCATATCACTACCTCATTCAAAATTCCCAGTATTCTGGAACACGAAAAATTAGGAATTCCTTGATTTAGAAGTATTTTTAATAATGAAGTATATTGCGTCAAGAAAATCCTCTAGTAATTTTCGTATATTAATGATTATGATGTCATTCATTTTAAATGAATTTCTTTTTTCTCCAGGGAGTTTATGAAAAGTTTAGCTCTATTCAACAAACCAATTGTTGCTGGAGTTCATGGAGCAGCTGTGGGATTAGGAGTAACCATGTTGCCTTTTTTTGACATGGTTTTTGCTAGTGACAAAGCTACATTTTACACTCCTTATGCAAAATTGGGTCAAGTTCCTGAAGGAGCTGCTATTCTCACACTTCCTCATATGTTTGGCAATGCTGTGGTAAGTTCTGTTGTTTGAAAAAATTAACTGAAAGTGGTCTGAAGTTGCCTGAAAAGTTTATTGAAATCTGAAAAATTAAGTTCCTTGCAGGAAAAATAAAAACAAGTTCCAACTGCCTTCCGTCATTACATTTAAAAAATTGCAATTTATTTGGGCTTTAACTGCATTTATCCAAGAGTTTTATTTTTGTGCAAATAATGCTGTTATTATTGTTATACAATTGTTATTATTATTGTTACACATTATTATTATTATTATTATTATTATTATTATTATTATTATTATTATTATTATTCACAGACAAGTGAACTTCTGTTTGGTTGCCGTAAACTGACAGCCAGTGAAGCACTCCATTTTGGATTAGTTACCCGTATATTGTGGCCAGATCGTTTTCAAGAAGAACTCATTCCTGTTATACGCAGTATGGCTACTCAGTCAGCTCAGGTAAGATCAGGATTTTCTTAACTTTCCAATATTTTGTGCTTTAACACAAAATATTGAAATATTCTGATTTATTACTGTTATGAGCTATATTCCAAGAAGGTTAGAATTAATTTCAACAAAACTACAAATAGCAGTAGAATAGTAGTAGTCTCACCCAGATTTAAGCATTTTGAGGAAATCTTTCTATAAAAATTCATGTACATTTGACAAATGCCAAATATTTCAAAGTAGGTATTGAATTTTTATTTTTGAGGCTTTTATCCTGTGTTGTTGCCTTTTTTAAATAAGAAAACATTAAAAAATAAACAATTTGCCATCCTTTTTTGAGAATTTGCTTCAGGATCAGTTGACCTTTTTTAAATATATGTACTAAACTTGCATTGAATAAGCCAGATCTTGCAACATCACATTGTTATATTTGTAACAAAGCTTATATATCTTTGCAAAGCTTTAAATGGCAATGATGACAATTCATAATTATCTAGTTTGGGGGAGCTTCTTCCATGAACCTCCCAAGCAAATATTGTTACATGTTTTTGTAATGTCAAGAAGTTGACATTTCTAGCAGAGTTGTGAAAAGTTGAGGACATAAGTAAGTTTGATGATTACTAGACCTAGGATTTTACGACAAATTCCTATTTAGTGCAGTTAGGGTGTTGCGGAAAATAATTGCAGAATTTCACGAATCTTGAAAAAATATATCTACTGTAAACATCTAATAGTGCCTAAAATGTCCTAAAAGGGCGGTTGATGCCTATTGTAATGTAATTGCCTAAAACAAGTAATTTTCAAGAATGATCATATTTTAAATGCTAATTTTTGAAATTCATATTACTGAAACGCAAATACTTTCTCGAATTTCTCAAAACAAAAATATTATGTGATCAAATACGCAATCGACTATGCACCGAATCTCTCACCTAACACACCGAACACGAGTGCTGCAAGTGAACATGATAAGGATGTTTCACGCTTGTCTCCGATCAGCACGCGCTTCTTATAGGCAATTGCACCCGTTTTTGGTGCAGCTTTGCTGTAGACAGGTTGAGATTATTTCTTCAAACAAATTTTTTTTTAATTAACATATATTTTTTGATAATATTAGTGTTTTTGTGTAATTTTGAGTGAGATATCAGGAATTTTAAATATGAGATTTTCTCAAAATCTGGCTCTAAATTTTTTCTTTACCCTTCTTGTATGAATGGAGCTAAATGCATAAAATAATATGACATCAATGCCATATTGATATTGTATTCTGATTTATCACAAATTCCTCAAATGTATTTTTTAATATCTCTTGTGTTAGTAATATTTACATTAGAGGTGTTTTTAAAATTTATTGGTTTTGTAAGTACAAGTAGCTGCTTCAAATGATCTCTTATCAAGTTTATTGAAAACTCAAAACTTTTCTTTCAAAATTCCATACCAGCAAAAAACTGGTGTTTAATGTTGTGTTTGTGGCATGGGTTGTCATTCCAATTCCCTTTATATATTTCTTCTATGCCCTAAACCTCCATAATATCTTGGCCATGTGTGTAAATGAGGAACTGGATACCCACACCCAGAACAGTGGTACAAGCACCAGAAGGGTGCCAAGGAATACTGTATGTACAGGACTGAGATGGGCCTGTGCAATCTTCGGGGACCATGAAAATGCTTTTCTTCAATAATGTCCCAGGGCCCAGATGTGAGAGGTCTTGGTAGCTTTTTTTAGGCACTGATAGATAGCAGATGGAAAGAGCAGAGGGCAAAACTGTTTCGAGAGAATAGGAAATTAATTGGCATAAGAAAGTCTGTGCTGTACCATTCTGTAGCACCACTTTCTTCTTATGCATTGCTTTTCCTGGCAAACGCACAGGGTTGCTTAAGGTAGCTGTCTACCTGAATATGATGAAAAATCATGAAATTTCGTGTTTTTCAATTTTTGTAGGGTCGTATGCTCATATTATTCTCTTTTAAATGAATCAAACTGTTTCTTGCGACTTTTATTAGTTTTTGAGAAAATAATTTTTTCCGAAGGAAGTGTCAACTGTCAAGCGCTTAGTGAGTGAACCTCAGATGCATTTTCCTGAATTCAGAAGTTTTAACACATTCATGTATGTCAAACATCATAAATCATAAACTATTAAAAGTAATAACATAATTCTTTTTGCGACATGTAACCCATGATTTGCTGTAGTGGTGAACTAAAAAAGTTAATCTGTCACTAAAAGTTTGTTTTATAAACTGAAAGGTTCAGAATAAATTTATAAACAATTTTTTTGCTCAAATAATCAAATCCTGACTCTTTCACAGTACTTTTACCATTCTAGTTCATTCACTAGAATATTCAATTGTGATTAATTTTACCAAATTTTTTACGTAATTAAAAATACAAGCTGTTAACCTAAGTACAAGATTTCTTAATTGAACTTCGTAGTAGTAAGAAATAATATGGAAAAATTCAAAATTTCATCATTACATGCAGTCGTGGAATTTCTTAGCCACATTGAGAATTTTATTGTTTGACTATTTTGAAACTCTAATAATATTCCATTTTGTTGGCATTGCCAATTAATAAAGCATGCGTCACCTCATCTTTGTGGATAAAATTTTCAGATTCATGATTGTTTTATTATTTACTCTTATTTTTATTATTAATATCATTACTGTTATTATAATGTGAATAAAGTACTTACAATACCCAATATTTGACAGAGATATTCAAATAAAAAGAAATTCTAAAGAGTAGTGGTGCACTTTCATCATTTTCATATAAAAATTAAAAGTAAATAACATAATTTTATAATTCTTTATTCTTTTTATTTTTGACTTCGATATTAACTTCAACTATAGCAACTTCAAGAACTTTCTCTTAAAATCTGGACAACATTTTGAATAGAAATGAAAACCATTCAGTATCACTATTGCATTTGTTATCAATAGTTCTCAATTAATTAATTACAATTACATTTAAATTCGCCATAATGAGAAATTCTGTAGGATAAGATATAAAGTTAGTTGGACACTACTATTATAACATGCACAACCATAACCCACTCTGCTTAAAAAATCCTGGTTGCTCTATTTCTTCAGAGCAATGGACTGTCAGTATTATCCAGCAAACTTTTCTTTCTTGTTTTTAGACCATATACATAAAATATCCATTTCTTTTCTTCCATAGTACTTAGATGTTTTTCATAACATTCAACAAACCGTGTCGTTAAAGGGGATTATAAAATAGTCACGAATATAATATAGTCACAAATATATGGTGATCTTTAAAAAAATCTGTAATATTTGTAGATATTTCAGTCATTAAATGGAATAAATACCAACTGCTACCTTTATGTTTGTGTTGTATTCAAATATTTTCCAACAGAGTTACTGGGAGATTCATTATTCTAACATTGGTTTTGCTCTGTTGAATTTACATGCTCCTCTGTAAGCCAATCCTTCAAACAGTACTTCTGTTACATTTAATAACTTTCTGTTCTCTAAATCTTCAAAGAGACACAGATATCCAATGGGGCAAGAACATTGATAATAAGATGAAAAATAATCTGCTCGGATGTGACCGCAGAATTCATTAGCTCTGCACTTCTTGTACTGAAAATAAATTCAATGACATGTATACATTGCTTCCATCAAGAACATAAAAAATATGTATATCAACTTATCAATGTAATCAAGTGAATCCCATAAGTATCTTATTCAATGCAATTGAGCTACCCGGTGATCAATTTAAAATGCAAGCCTGCTCTTCGAGGCCCTGAGAGAAAAGTGAAAGAATTGCAACACTGCTTCTGGGACAGCTCCTTTGACTGCATTTCTGCAACAGTCCTTTCACTGACCACCCCCTTCCTGTGGTCTGGGTCATACCTGCTCAAAGCAAAACTGGTTGACTCTTCATTCACTTTTTTGAAGTTAACATACGATGCACCTCAGCTTAGAGCAATGCAGATTTGTGGTGGAGGAGTATTTCCTAATGCAATCTTCCTAAGAGTGCAGGCAGATTTCGGAGTAAAATTTTCATCCGAGTCTATTACGAACAGCAGTACCATATTTCGGTTAGTGAAGTGCTATCACACATCAGAGGGCATGTTTGATCGGAAATGCAATCGCCGAAATACAGTGCTTACGCAGCAAAAACTAGAGGAAGTTAGGGATGTTCTTTCAAATTTCGTGAAAACATCATTAAGGAAGCTTCAGCAACAGTGTATTCTTTCGTATGGAAGTGCGCACTGTGCAACAAAAAAATTGAAAATGCGTGCATTCAAACAGCCGACATCTCAAAAGCTTAAGGTTCCCTGATTGGGCTGTTCATATGAATTACTGTAATTGGCTATGGCAAGTTGTTAGGGAAGGTCTTGAGGCACTTAATAATGTGTTTTTTAGTGATGAGACTCATCTGGATGGATATGTTTACCAGCAAAACGGTAGAGTCTGGGATACCAAGAGACCATAGGAAACAGTAGACAGACCATTGCATTAAAAAGGATTGGAATATGGTGTGCCATTTATCAACGCAGATAAATTGGTTGTTTTTCAAAGAAACCGTAATGGATTAAACAGTTAACAACGTATCAGAATATATTGAAAAATGTATCCCATATTGAAAAGGATGAGAGAAGTTTTTGGTTTTAGCAGGGTGGAGCGACCTCACATATTGCCAAGTCGACAATGCAATTTCTGGAAGAGTTATTTTGGAACAGAATAATTTCACAGGGTTTGTGGCCCCCTTTCGCCTGATTTCTCCCCACTGGATTTTTATCTTTGGGATGCCTCAAAAGTAAAGTTTATGCGAATAAGCGAGCCTGCTAATCTGAAAGAGCTGCAAAGAAACTTCAAGGAAGCAATTCGCATGATTGATGAAAAAACTTTACAACGGGTTATAGCAAATGTTCTCAAGTGAGTTAATGCTTGTTTGTTAGCAAATGGAAGGCATTTTCTGTGAGGTTCGCTTCCTTCTGACACCAATTCTTCAGAATAAATATTTTCCTTTTCTTCTTTACCAATTGCTAAACTACCTTTCTTATTTTCATTTACGAGAAATTTCTAAAATATTTTTTCTTAAATGGAAATAAATGAGATGAAGAGCAATGCTGTGATGTATCATCATCTTTCACTGGCAATTTAATCAGTGATTATTATGAACTGACTTCTAATCCGCTCTTTTTTGAGAATTTTTATTTTTAAAGTAATGTTATTGCAAAAATAATGATGATAATAACAATAACAACAACAACAACAACAACAACAACAACAACAACAACAAACATTTGCCCTGCGAATCTGGAATTTATAATTTATTAATTTTTTTTTTAAAGGAAAAGTGTAAAACGTACATTTCTGGAACACATTTGTTATGAAAGTAAAACAAGAAAAGTTTATTATTAAATTTACCTGAATGTATATTTTCATGGCAAGCTTATTTCACTTTTAAACAATTAAGGAAGAAATCACTGTTCTTGTTAATACAATATTCTTTCGACGTCAGACAAGCGTGCCTTTCTCTTTGACCTCATGGCCCCAATGGTCACCTGCTCTCCTCCTCTGGGTGGCAATAGGGGAGAAGAGATTAAGCGTACTTCCCGACAGTTTACCTGCTTGAAACTGCTGACCCGCTCAAACATGGTTGCCAGTGCAATTCGCTCTCCCTGCTGTAGGTTGCATTTTAAACTGATCACTTGATTCTTTATGATTACTTAGTAGTTATCAAACAGAATTATTTAAATCTTCAGAGTTTTACCTCATCACACATATAGATACTGGTTGAAACATTTTTATTCACTTGTGTGACATTGTGTAGTCTCCAATAGCTTGGATATTGACATTTGCAGTTAATAGTTGCCTGTTGGTGAGTCACTTCTACACTTTGACTTTTGTTATATTTATCAGGATTCACTGTTGTATTTGAGGTGATGATTAGCGCTTCTTCTGATGGTTTGCATTCCGGGTGTTCATTCACAGGATCACAAAACTGTTAACAAATACCAATTTACTTTTCAATTTACAGAGAATTTGCACTCGCAAGGAATGGATTCTTTGAATAAGATTTACCAGCTGAGTCAATGCAGGGTAATAATTTTTGCCACTGCTGTGACTCTAACTGGGGTTTCCTAACTCTCGAGTCCAGTCAATGGCGAATTTTTCAACACCAGCTATATCTACGTCTAATTCAGATGCAGTCTGGAGGAAGATTCCAGAGATCACCTGCTGTAATCAGTAGACATCTGTGGTTTCTCCAACCAGTACAAGGCAAATGTGAAAATAGTACCCTAAGAAATAGACGACAAACCACACGAGATCTTCCCTTCCTCCTCTTTCTCTCCACCTCTCCCTTTTCACACTTAAAATTACTACACAATTGCTCTTAAGAGACGAGTCAAGGGGGCTTAGAGCATGTCCTGGATTGGTTGATGGAGAGAGAAATCCTGCAAACCAACGTGTAGGCAACGTGTTGGTCGGCACCAGATCTTACAATTTAGTGATGGAGAAACACCTCCACTTACCAGGATATAACAACGGCAATACGTAGTGGGACTTACAACAACACCAGTTGACATACCCAGAAGCATCAATCAATCAATTGAACAAAATATTTAAAATGTGTGCACTATCCTTTTGTTGTTTATAATCTCTTAAAAAATCTACAATGTTATTATTTTTTACTACATATACCTTCATTTGAGCACGATTGTTTATCATCATGGTAAAATTGTCTAATCCGTCATAACTCCAACGAGTTGGACATTCCTGAAATGCAGGGCATTGACATATACGTTCCACTCGTAACTTAAACCAGAAACGTCGATGTAGAATACTGCAAGCTGCATTTGGTTGACATTCTCGCAATCCTCTTTCATTGTAAACCTGGAAGAAAGATTTGCTAGTTTATATACCAATTTGTTCTTAAAGCCTGTGCCAAAATTGTTTGATTATTATTACTTTTGTTGTTATTATCATTATTATTATTGTTGTTGTTGGTATTGTTCTCTTTACATCGCCGTCAATGTTGTATTCATATTTAAGCAATATTTTCGAATATTTTATTAAATATTTTTTATGACTGCACATTCCCATTGTGGTGGTTAATTTTTGTCTTATTAACTTTTATTTGCATTTGCAAAAATTTTAACTTTTTATTGATTTGAATTTCTAGTGGAGTGTTTTTAATGAATAAGGTTGAACTTAGGCCGAGTTATGCATTTTGTAGTTCCGCAATTTGTTCCAAACACTTCTGTTCAAATATTTATTTTATTATAATGTTCAATTGAGCAATGTAATATGTACAGTACTCAAAATATTAATATATCTTCAAATTTTTTACAACCAAAATACTTATTTAACTGAACATCACATGAATCTAGCCACACTCACATTTTTGGGATAAGTAATATCCAAGTCTTCTAAGGATTTGTGTATATGATCAAATTTTGATGTTGCACATTGAAATGAAATAAATATTATGTAGGAAATAACAAACAGTAAACGTGACATGCTAAGCATGTGTGTAGTGTTCCAGTCACTGACCTTGTGCTATTTTTAACTGCAAGCAGTATTTTGACTCGTCAAGGGCACCAACTTCAAACCACAAAAACTCAATAGTATAATCCCAGAGTTCTTTAAATAGTTGTATCATAATTTTTATGATGTATCTTTTTTTTTTATTTTTTAATCAAGGGCTTCATTTGATCATTTGTAATATTTGTCTGAAAAATCATTGAACTGAATTGAAAGAACTTTTCTTTATTTATTGACATTGCTGTAGACTGTTTATGAGGGAGGACATGTCAAAATTTTAGGGGAAAATATTCACAATCACAAAACTTAGAACTTTCATTTCTTGAAATTAAAATTGAACTTTTAAATTCACTTGAAGTTTTGTAGTAATTTTGAATTGTCTGTTTAATTAAAAGAACTGCTAGAAATTGTTTTAAATAATACAATATATATCTCTAGTTGTAATTCCCAGTTCTATTGGATAGATTGATAACTGTTGAATTTACTATCATTCAGGAGGAAAATACTTTAGGAATTAAATTATTATTTAAATAAATAATCTGTTTTTCTTTTTCATTTAGGAATTAAGCGTATAGATCGACCAGGTAAACAGAACAGAAAAACTGTCATTTTTTTGGATGATTAAAGTTTTCAAATATCAATTAAATATAAATTATCATTAAATAATTGTTCATGATTTAATTATTTTTAAATAATTAACTTGGTTGAAGGCAAATATTCCATTGAGAAATGAAACAAAGCAATGAACAACAATTAAAAAGTAGCTAGCATTGCCCATGTATTTATTTATCAAAATCACAATGGAACAGGAAAGGAATGAAGTTTGTCTCTATTGAAAAATTAGAGTAATTTTCTTTTAAAATCCTGTCCAGTTGTATGCTTTCCTGCCCCACTCCACTGGCCCCTGCTATTCTCAATCTCCCTGTTCACCCATGCTCCTCTACCTACTCCACCCCACCCACCTGCTGTGGCAGGTCCATTGTATTGCAATCTGTCACACCTTCATGCACAATGGATTGCTAAAAAAATGTTTTCAAAAAAGAAATATCACAGGGACCCAATTTAAAGTTTGATCTCTCCTCCTAGTGTTTTAAATACGTATTCAGCCATCTATGTTGATGATCTGGTGACTTCATAATCTGTTCAAAATGTCAGGCACTTACCTAGCATGATGATGTTGATGATCAGTCATGATAGATCTAGTCAATTATAGTTCAGAGCAGTGAAAATATATTTTCTTCAAAGACTTGAAGATTCCATTTGTCCTCCATTGATAGTTTATGACACAATAATTTAAGTCATCTGTGAATATTTTTATTTAATCAAAGAGATGTGTAAAAGAAACAATCTTGTATTATTTCAAATTTAATATTCATAGCAAGTTTTTATTTTTTTGCAGTCCATGGAAGCCACCAAAGCATTGCTGAGGCACAGCTTGCGCACTAAGCTAGATGCTGCTCTTGAATCTGAAACCCATCTCCTTGTACAGCATTGGATTAGTGCTGAATGTCAAGCAAGTTTCAAGAAGTTCTTGGATGATGAAGATGTAGGACTGCAAAAGCAGCGAGTTGAGGCTTGAAATTGTAAAGCATGCAGCCGGATATTAAGTGATTGTATTTTGTATGAAATAGAGGCTGAAGTGATTGGGATACACAGTGTAGTTCTTTGTTTCTAGAGGAGTGTTTTGCATCGTTAATGATGTAACACGTGTATAAATAATGGTGAATAATTTGATAAAACAACACAAGTCAGTCAGTGTGCATTCCTTATTTAACATTTGATATATGTACAACTTGATGCTTGAACTTCTTGTGTGGTGAGATTTTTAATGACATGTTTTAAAGCAACACCTGTCAGAAACTTCAGTATGTAAATTTGTTTCTTGGCATTGTGTTTTTACTTATTTTAATTATTGTTGTACAAAAAGTATCTGTTTTATCATTATTTTATTATTAATCTGTTTTATCATTGGCATTATTCAATATGCCAATTCAAAGCTAACAATTCTGCGAAAACGACAATCACATTAAATGCAAAAATATTTTATCATTTCATTTAGATTAATTTTCTGTCATTTTCCAGCATTGCACTGGCATTCACAAAATGAATATTTAGCTAAATTGGATTTATGTTATAAGTGGATTCCATGAATGACAGTATTTGTAAATATTCATTTTTATGAACATTCTATAAATCTGTAATTGTACTTGCATGTAGATATTTTTTTAGTTTTGAAGGATCATGTAGTACATTGTTTTGAATTGTCTCCTCTAATATTTCTCACTCTTTTTCATGGAATTCTGTAATGAAAAATCCATAATGGTAATTAATTCAGTGATGTCATTCTCTACAATAAAATTTCCTTTACATTGAATGCTTTTCTTATCAAAATAAGTGTTTCTCACATCTACAGTTTCTTGCAATTTCAACAATGGAGTTCACGTTCTAGTTAGATGAAGAGGTAATCCATGGTCAATTTTAAAATTTAAATAGTATATTATTTTTGAATATCCCTTCAGAAAGAATGGCAATAAACTTGTTTTGGAATTTCTAAAGCTGTTTTATAGCATATTTCTTTTAATTATAGGAACAGTTTTTAAATGTTTCTACTATAATGTTTTCAAAGAACTTGTGCATTTCTCAAATAATTGATGTTCTGTATTTATGAAAGAGCATCAAATTTTACATTTTGATTTCACATATCAATATTGTGTTCAAGTAAGTTGGGAGTAGAAATTTGTTTTTTTAATATAACACACATTGAACATAATTGGCTCGTGTAAGTTATCTTCAAATTATTCAAATAGTAAAATATTTTCTTTGTTGGGTACAATAAGCATCAAGGTTAAAAACAGCTTGCTGAAAAGAGCAAGATGGAATGAAACAAAGTGTATAGTTGTTGAAAAGGTGTAGTTGCTTAATTGATACTGCATAAAGAAAGTTATGTAAAGAACTTCAATTATTTATTTCTTTAAGATATGATTAGTGTAAGTTTCATATTTTATAAATAGATATAAGAATATTACATAATTAGTGATCATTTAAAGTACATATATTTTTCTTAATTAAGTGCAGTTTTAAATGTCAAAATGACATTATGTACAATAGTCAATGTGTTTGGTGTTTGAATACCAAACTAACAGAATTCATGTAATCCCAAATTTAAAAAAGGTGTAAATAATTTGCTACACAGTAAGTGTTTTGAGGGCTTTCCAAAGACTTTTGGAATCTGAAGCTCTGTTAAATATTGTAATGAGTCATTGATATATACCAGTTCAATAATAATCATTGTACATTTACTCTCATAGGAAATGTATCATACGATTCATTTTTCTTTGGTAATGTACAGTTTCATGAAATTTAATAAGTTTCTTTGCCAATTTTCTTGCATAATCAAAGACACATATTAAAATGCATTTTAACTTGAAATTGTATTATTTCATAAAACCTGAATATCTGTTACTCATAAATTTTACTTTCTGACCTTAAAATATCTATTTTATATAGAAACAATTTTCCTAACACAATCATGGATTTTTGTTGTTGTAAATTGCATTTCATGTATTTTATTTTATGAATGATGCAAGAAAAGACGGATGACTTTCCTACCCTTATTTTGAGCTGAGTTTTTCTGTTTTTTTTTTTTTTTTTTTTTTTTTTTTTTTTTTTTTTTTTTTTTTTTTTTTTTTTTTTTTTTTTTTTTTTTTTTTTTTTTTTTTTTGTAGTGGATTATTGTGTACCTGTATTAGTGTCTTGTACTTTTTCCTCGTCTCATTTTCTTGTACATGGTTTTTAAAGTTCATCATTACACCTGTATTTTGGTTGTAATTTGACATCTTTGTCTTTTAGTACATCAATATAAGAATGTTTTAGAAGTCATGTTATTAAAAGTTATTTATACATGCTGTGATATTGGTATAGCATAGGGAGTTTGTAGGAATTCTTCTCTTGAGAATCTGCGGGTTGCAAGTCAACGATTTGCTGAGTAATCTATTAAATCTTAGTGTAAAGGTACTTATTCATTAATATCGTAGCCTTCTGGGGCTTTTTGTAGCTGCTTTTTGTCATTTCTAAAACTACAAAGAGCTTATCAAGAAATCATAGTACAAACATCTCAAGTTAAAAGGTTTGGAAATTGAATTGTGCATGAGAACATGACAAATGGTGCCAAAGTTCATTGCATGTATCATTTTAAAACCTAATTTTAATGTAGATGTACAAATTGATCGATACTAATTTTCATTTGTGATGGACAGTTGAAATTGTCTGTATTTTTGATACAGCAATAGAGGTGCTTCAGTAAAATTCAAATTTGCCCATTACGTCCAATGGGTTTTCAAAATTATTTATAATACAGGAAATTGAGTACTAATGCTAATGGGGCTATTCTTGTATTATGTATTGATCATTATCTGCTGAATGTGCGTTGTAGGAAAACTTAGAGTTTTATCGCCCTTAAATACCCTACAGTTTGTTTTCAAGAATGTAGAATTTGATAGCTCCTCAGGGATGCAAATTGAAATGCTTTTGTGAATACTGTTGGGCGTCAGATGTGTAATGGAAATCCATTTAGGGCTATCTTTCATATTAACTAAACCTGTTATATTCTACATAATTTCATTTCAAATTGTAATTTACCATGTACAAATATTTTTAGACTTTATTTGGTCAATACTTTATTGAATATTTTGCTTAGTTCTTGGTACAAGTATTTCTAAAAGGTTTGAAGTATTGAAGTAGCTTTAGCAGATTTTACCCAATGTGAATATGTAGAGATGCACTAAGGAAAATATATATTTTTTAAAACAAAGGATGCAGTAAGCACTGCAACAGCACTGTAAACAGGGATGTGTTTACAGTTTTTATTACTTCTGTATCAAAAGTAAAATGTTGAACCAGGTGCATGAAAATAAGAATAGTTATCAAGTTTATTTTGGCATAAAACATTTAAGTTAGTGCACATAACATTGTTAAAAACCTGTTCCATGAAAATAGATATTAAAAATGTTGAAAAAGTACTGACCTACTTTATTGTACCTTACAAAACAGAGTACTTGCTAATACAAGCCTACAAACGATTAAATTATAATTATCTGCATCCAAGGCGGTGCGGTTGTGTTCAGTTCGAACGATCCGCGTTGTGCTGTTTATTCCTAGACGGGCAATGTCCAGCTTTCTCTGCGCTTCGAAATTGTTTTCCCCTCGTGTGAGAGCTCATGCTCTCGTGCTGTGTGTGCCGACGAAGAATAAGGTTCGTTCCGGTATCAGTGAATTTGTGCCCTGAAAACCATAATCACTTGAGCTGATCTGATAATATCGTATCGAAAACACTATCTTATCGAAGGTACTATATCGATGTATTTAATATAAATAATTTGCTCATGTTGTGGCCTACTCATAAGTGCAAAATGGCGAAGTTAGCATGACAACGAATTCGATGAATGGCAATTTTTTAAGTACGTTGTGGATGCATGTAGCTTAAACAATTTTTGTAATGAATTTTTGCATATGTACTCAATTTTGAGTGCCTTAGTTTGTATGTAACTGGTAGTGCATCAAGTATGATGGAATTGCTCCTGGCTGTAATTTCCATAATAACATCGGTGTTGTTAGTCTTGGGTCTAGTGTTTTTAGGTGAGAATGTGCCATTGAAATCTTTACGCTCATGCATTGAGGCACCTTTCGTAGCTTAGTTATTAGTAAATAGTAAGACCTATTTTCTTTGTTGCAGGGTGGTACCTTGTATGGAAGCTGTTTCTTTCTAGATTTAGGTTTGTGAGAGAGCTGCTTGGAGCTATGTCAGAATCCGCTTCTGTGAATGATTTGAAGAATGGTCGCTCACGCATGAAGAAGACTCGCCGTGACTGAAAAAGTGCGCTTTATTTCTGATTTTATAAACATTCCTTCCACTCGTTTGGGTGATATTGTCCAATATTTTTAACACAGGACTGTTTTACTGTTGGGAAAAATATTTTATTTACTTGTTACAAAAGAGTTCTATTCTGTAATTTAAAAACTTGTGCAGACACCATGAATATCAGATGTGCAAAGCCTGATGATCTGATGAACATGCAGCATTGCAATTTGCTTTGCTTGCCTGAGAATTATCAAATGAAATATTATTTTTATCATGGTTTGTCATGGCCTCAGCTTAGTTATGTTGCAGAGGATGAAAAAGGTCAAATTGTTGGTTATGTTCTGGCAAAAATGGAAGAAGATAGTGAAGATAATCCCCATGGCCATATAACATCGCTAGCTGTGAAACGTTCTCATAGAAGATTGGGATTAGCTCAGAAATTAATGGATCAGGCTTCTCGAGCTATGGTCGAGTGTTTTAATGCTAAATATGTGTCACTGCATGTCAGAAAAAGTAACAGAGCTGCACTGAACTTGTACACTACTACTTTGAAATTTACTATTTCTGAAATTGAACCAAAATACTATGCTGATGGTGAAGATGCATATGCCATGAAAAGGGATTTGTCTTCCTTTGCTGTACAACTTAATCAGACATCAGATTCTAATACTGTGATAGATCATAAAAACTCTGATGATCATAAGAAAATAATTTCAGAGAGATTGTAAATATAATTATACTCTGTATGTCTTTTCTAGATTTGAAATATTATTTAATATTGAATGAACATTTATGTACAATAAATACACAGCAATATGTGTTATGAAAACATGTATATGCCACATAATGTATTCTATTGCCTTTTGATTTTCCCATGATTTGGCATGTGTTTTTGCTCAAAAATAAATTGGGATTCAGGTTATGTTTATGATTGCATAAAGTTATTTTGTTTTCCTTTAACCCACCATAAAGTTGTAGTAGAGACGTAATGATATTGAATCACCGTGTGTATATCAATGTGAGCTAGATTTAAATGCATGTTTACACGTGTAAATTTTAGCTTGTTGGTAAAATATGGAGTAAAAATTTTTCGGACGTAGAGTGAAAGAGCGGTGTTATAACAAACTGGCCAATAAAAAGGTATCAAAATTTACTGTACAAAGATTTCGGGAGGATATTACGATCGTTTTCTTTTAGCGTTACAAATAGAGTTCTGTTTGGTTCAATGCCCGAATTGTGTTGTTGAGAAGCGACGCTAGAGAGCAGGAAAATCGCCACTTGAACGTCAGATCAAAGATATAACACGGGTGCAACGAAAACGCGGGATTTTTAAAGACGTTAAAAGCTTGCATTGTAAATATGTGTTGAGAGTACGATATAGTTTCGCAATTCCAGAGATCATTACGATATTTCAATTTTTAAAGGTCTGCGTGAAGCCCCGTTGGCGTTTTCAAAATTGTCTGATAAATGGTTGCAATTCTCTTTAATTTGTAATAGAAGATAATGAATTTACAAAAATGGCATAGTTCCGATTTTAATTAACTCCTATGAAATTTTGAAAATTGTAAAGTTCAAATTTAATTTTCAACATGACCTACACCTCCCGTAGTAAAACCAGACGTTTCTTCCTTAATGCAGTTTATCCCTGCAGAGGGAAAAGTTTCAAAATCATACATCCTCCTTTTTATCTTTAAGTGAAGGCAAGGTTTATGGTTCAATCTCGAGTTAAACATTCCAATATTTTGAGAGTTCTTATATTTAAAAAAAACACATACTACATTCCTTACTCCATATCCAGTGTTTGATTATGGATTCAAAGAATCGGTACAGGTACCCAGTTCTTGTTCTACAACATGTGAGCTGGTGTATGAGATATCTACTTTTATGACAGGATTCCTCAGAAATGCAGTGCAATGCTTTACAAGTTAATTAGCCCTCTTTTGATAGTTTCATTAAATCAATCAGGAGGATAGTCAGTAAACATTTTTCATATTCTTGAAAACTATTTTCAGAAATCCTCCCAAGTGCAGAATTGGACAAGTAACGGTGTAATTATTTCTTATAAAAGAAACGTTTACTGTACATAACAACTGCTGCTCTTTTTACTTTCTCGTATACGTATGTATATACGGAGTAATATAGAGAAAGTTATGTAATGCTGCACGAAAAAACAGCGGATTTTCGACAGAAAAAATTCTTTGCCGGGCCTTGATAACGAAAAAGTGTATAAATCCAGTTGCTAAATTAAGGTGGAAAATCCTCTAACATGTGATGTAATCAGAATCCCTGTTTAATGGGTCCTTGATGCCGAAAAATCAAGTGAAAGCGAAACGTCCGTCCGCCTGTCTGGTGTATGTGATCAAACCTAGCGCCTAAACCATGCGTAGATTTTTTTCTAAATTGAAGAAAATGCTAGAATTACATAACAGTCAATGATGTTGATGAGTTATAGTTATTATCATTGAAATTATTATGATGTCAATCTCCCTCCCCCCCCCCCTTATTGCCGCAAAATTACGCAAAAAGTACTCACATTTACGAAAAATTGTACATGACCTTATTTCAAAATCTATCTTTAAGGAACAGATTTCATTAAACGAAAAAATCTCTATCTTGAATATTTTAGTTGTAGGAAGATTCCGAAAAAAATTGAACTTTTGCAATTTTCGAAAAATCAGTTTTCAACGAAAAAGAGACCTGCACCACTCTCTTAAACGTCATTCATACTATCCAACAAAATTTCATCAAAATTGATGAAGCCAATTTTTGGAAAATGTCCCAGGATTTTCATGTAACGTCGTACCCCCGAAAACTTAAATGTCGGTTTCAAATTTCAGGAGCCGCGACATCAGCCAGATCTATTAGGGAATATCAATTTTGGAGAAAATCGGCTGAACGGTTTAGCCGCTAGTGTTGTTCGCAGACGGACGGACAGACAGGCGTTTTGATCGGAGAAACCACGGAAAACTACCGATCAGAGCAGCTAGCTGGGGTTCTCCTCCTGACAGCGGCTTGAGTGAATTATACATCACAATGAAGTTCTAAGCGTGGCCGGTAGATGTCCGTAGCAGTCTCGAATCATTTTCACCTGCCGGCCGAGAGAGTTCAGGTTGCTAGCAGATTTCCAGAGGCGGGGAGGGCGCAGGTGAGAACTCTGGCGCTGTGTTCCAGTCAGTCGACGGAGGTATTTCGCGTCGCTCGGTTGTTGGTTGACGACCACGCGGTTATTACGAAGTGCTATCATAGCAAACGCGACAGTGAACGTGTGTTACAGTGATGTTTTCAGTGATGTGATACGAAGTTTCCTAGTGGCGTTTGTGTCGGTCATTTTAATTGTTTGACAGCACATGTAGTGTGTTGCCGTAACTACTGCTGTTCTACACGTGTCCAGCGGTTCGAACATAGTGACATTTTCATATTATATTACATTTTTTTGTTAACACGGTAAGTAAAGTTAAACAATGTCATAGTAAGTTCTTTCCGCCACTAAGAGTCTCCGAGAAAATGTTTTAGATATTGACAGTATGTTGGCAATGACATTTAAAGTAACGTGATTATGGGGAGATATATTTGGTTAGTAAAGGAATAATTCATAATTATTTTACTAATATGGTTAGAATGAAACCGAGCAGCAAAATCTATTGCTGTCTTTTACAGCACAGACATGTTGCTTAAACACTAATTTATTTCACTCCACATTGTCACATTAGTTTATAAAATACTGAATTGAATTTCTAGCCTAAGGTTGCTACTATGGATGTGATTTGACTGTAGAGAAATTTAATGAATTTTAAGATGTGATAAGATTTTAAATCCCAAGAAAAAATGTCGAATTGCATTAACACGTGGTGCATACATTCTCTTGCCAGCATTAAAATATGTTTTTCTATTTTGAAATTACTTTTGAATCGGTGATAATTGTAAACTGTCTTCCACGAACTCTGTGGAAGAGAATTTAGGAGAATCATAGATGCCGCGACGTAGAACTCTCCTAGCGCATGCGCAGTCTACATACGCGATTGTGTACTACAACGTGTGTCACTCAGTTTGACTTAAGTGTTTTTTTTTTGTTTTTGTTTTTTTTTTTATCCATCGCTTCATCTCAACTCTGTTACCTTCTTTAAGATTTAAGATTTAGCTCTTATCATTATTAAAGAACAACTCAAAGAGAGCTATAAATGTTCGAAAGAGATTCTAGAACTAACCGGTTAGAATAATTAATACAATAATTTGCAACGAACCAGTGTCTTAGTTGGAATTAATGACACCTAGGGCAATAGAAAAGTTGTCAACCCCCCCACCGGCCAATTCAACATAAACATTTATAATTTAAAATACAGATTGCAGGGAAATGTTGATAACTGAGGAAATTTAATATTAATACAATTAATAACATAACTTTTATTTCAATTAAAGATTCTGCACGTTTTGTCTTCACAACTTCAACAAAAATCTTACATTAAATAACTGAATCATAAAGTTATCATAAAAATTGACAAATCCAATGTTTAATCAACACTTTCAACTAATATAATTTAAAATGTCAGATGGTGTCATCCCTACAGTTGTCACCCGAGGCGAACCGCCCCCAGCCGCCACCTAGCTGCGCCATTGCAACCAACAATTTAGGTGAAATTTGAGCATTATGTATCAATGTTGACAAATGCTTTCCCAATTTCATTTGTACAAAATTTCTTATAAGGTTCGTCAAAATTTGAGATTTTTGTTTGATATCGTAATGTTGATTTGGTTGTATTTGGCATTTACATTCATTTACAGTCCATTGCGATATCAAATTTACAATTTACAGGATTATTTAAAAACACAAAATTAGTTTTCAACAGTTCTTCTGCACTCTATTACAAACAAGATGATCTGTAACTTTCTACAAGTACTAGATGTGAAATCATGGAATGCCATGTATACTTTACTTGCTGCAGTTTTCTTCTCGGCAGTCAATATAAAATACTCAGAATACTTTATTGTGAAGCAGGAAAACATTTCTTATTTCGGCCTTTCTAGATTTTAGTGTAATTTATTCATTTAAACATTACGTTCACAATTTCATATAGTTACAAATTGACATTTTAGTGACAACAATCGAGATAAGATTCATACTATTAATGGAAATAATTTCCACAGAAAGCTAGAAGAAAAATGTGTTAACGCTAATTTGTTGCTTGCAATCATTCAGGTTCTGTACTTAACATCAATTGTTACAAATAATTCATTGATCCAGGATTTTGTGTCAGTGGGAATAACGGAAATTCGTCGCAGACAGAAACTTGTCAAGAAATGATTATCGTGATCATATCCAAACGAGAATTAAATAAACGTGAACATTTGATTAGTATAACGGGAGAGTATTTTTCTTTGTAGATTGATGTACTGCTGTGGCCATTGGTCCCGTTAGTGTAGTGAATGGGAGGTGGCGTTGAGTCCTTCCCCGCTGGATGGTGAGATCGGACGTCGACCTACAAGCCGGCTTTCAGGGAATTCCCTCCCCAGGTATCTCCCACCAGCGGGGCACCACCCTAGCCGGGACAAGCTCTAGGTTCCCGACTGGTTTCCCGACACGTGTAGTAGTGTAGTGCATGAAGTACATGTTTGTGTGTGTGAGAGAAAGAGAGGGAGAGGGGTGGAGAAGATAGGACAAGAAGGAAAGAAAGACTGCGCGCAGTCCGTGGCCCGTTTGTTAGGGTACTGCTCCGGCATTCGCGTAGTGTTGATCGGAGGGACCACGGAAAATTACCGATCAGAGCTGCCGGCGGCTAGAATTCTCCTACAGACAAGGGCTGTATTCCACCTGGCTATCTAGGTAGTATCGAAAATCACCACCGTCGGTGCTCCAACCTTAGGATCTCCGTGTCTGACTCGCTGCAGAGACAGCGGCAATTTAGTTCGTTCTTCCACTGTGCCTGAGTTGATAAAATGTTGGAAATAATATAGATTTTCTTAGTTGTTAATTGAATATATAGGAACCACTAATTCTATTCTCTGAAAATTTGCGGTGGTCACACGTATTTTGGACGGACTGCAAGAGTTAAGAGGTTTTATAAAAATAGTTTTTATATAAACACATAGTTCAATGGTATTGCTATAAACTTTCTAGCTATTTTTTTAAAGAATGATTTCTGAATTTTGGATGGAAGACACTAGTGTAAGAAAACATACGTAAACAAAGATTTCTTTCAAAAATATTGTAGAATATTTACGACGTGGAATCATAAAAATGCTACCATTAATCGCTCATGGATGTATGTTGTTGCTCAATTTCTTATATAACAGTTATTTCTATTATCTGTAGCATCTAATGGATGTAGCGAAACTTTTCCACCATATAAAATGTAGATTATACATTTTCTTATTAGTTGCACTGTCTATTCGGAACATTTCAACACATATATTGTTGCCCAATGTAAACATAGAATATTCATGAAACTAGAAGCACTGCATAAACCTGTCAAACCTCCGGTCGAAATGTTAATATCTTTAAAATTCTCGCAGTAGTGCGGACTCCACGCCTGGCAAATCGAAAATAAATGATTGACGAAGGACGGTTCGCTGACACAGTAACTTTGCAGGAATTAAACTCGGAGAGGAAAAGTGATATGAAGGGTAAGATGTGTTTGTGCAGTATATTCACGGAAAAAGTGTTTAATAATTTGAATCGAACATTTCAGTCTATAATGCAAATCTTAAATCTCACCATAATATAACGGAACAAGCTCTATTGGATGAAGAAAATTTTACGTTAAAAGACTTAAAGAAATAAAGAATTCTTAAAGAATCTTATTTCATTAGCATGAAAGTAGTTTCGGCTTCTTAAGAGTACCGTCATCGCTATAAATTTAGATATAATTATATTCAATTACAGAATATTTTCATAATTATTGAAAATTCATATTTTCAAAGTTTTCGTTTTTTCTGCGGTAGAAATGCCGTTGTTATACTGGAAAAAGTATTTGGCAGAAAGAGTTATAGTGTCAGTTTTCTGCATTCCGAACTCCAATGATCATCAGGACTTTTACATATTTCTTGAATTACATAGTAATAATTTGCCTATAAAGTAGGAATACAGTAATTAATAGTCATATAATAGTAAATAAGAGTATATACCAAAAACAGTAGTACAGTATACAGTACAAAAAACTATCGTGATTTTTTTTCTTGGGGGTTGTCAGATCCAAAGACTTGATACATGTTACTCTATGTATGTCGAGACGGCTTCAGTTTCGAATTCAGCGCAACGACGTACATGGATACATGGACGTCTTTGGATCTGACAACAACCATCAAAAACAAAAACTACAATGTCCTTTCTTTTTTTTCCCGAAAAAATTGAGGGTGATGGCGCAATTCTGACTTAAGATTCGGATTCAGCGCGTTGAAGTACATCCAGAAATATGTGTCAAGTCTTTCGGTCTGACAATTTGTGTGTGTGTCTGTGTGAGTGTGTGCGTGCGTGGGTGCGTGGGTGCGTGGGTGCGTGCGCGTGCGTGCGTGCGTGCGTGCGCGTGCGCGTGTGCGTGTGCGTGTGCGTGTGCGTGTGCGTGTGGAGTGTGCGTGCGTGCGTGCGTGCGTGCGTGCGTGCGCGTGCGCGTGCGCGTGCGTGCGCGTGCGCGTGCGCGTGCGCGTGCGCGTGCGCGTGCGCGTGCGCGTGCGCGTGCGCGTGCGCGTGCGCGTGCGCGTGCGCGTGCGCGTGCGCGTGCGCGTGTGCGTGTGCGTGTGCGTGTGCGTGTGCGTGTGCGTGTGCGTGTGCGTGTGCGTGTGGGTGTGGGTGTGGGTGTGGGTGTGGGTGTGGGTGTGGGTGTGGGTGTGGGTGTGGGTGTGGGTGTGGGTGTGGGTGTGGGTGTGCGTGTGCGTGTGCGTGTGCGTGTGCGTGTGGGTGTGGGTGTGGGTGTGGGTGTGGGTGTGGGTGTGGGTGTGGGTGTGGGTGTGGGTGTGGGTGTGGGTGTGGGTGTGGGTGTGGGTGTGGGTGTGGGTGTGGGTGTGGGTGTGGGTGTGGGTGTGGGTGTGGGTGTGGGTGTGCGTGTGGGTGTGCGTGTGGGTGTGGGTGTGGGTGTGCGTGTGGGTGTGCGTGTGGGTGTGGGTGTGGGTGTGCGTGTGGGTGTGCGTGTGGGTGTGCGTGTGGGTGTGCGTGTGGGTGTGCGTGTGGGTGTGCGTGTGGGTGTGCGTGTGGGTGTGCGTGTGGGTGTGCGTGTGGGTGTGCGTGTGGGTGTGCGTGTGGGTGTGCGTGTGGGTGTGCGTGTGGGTGTGCGTGTGGGTGTGCGTGGGGGTGTGCGTGTGGGTGTGCGTGTGGGTGTGCGTGTGGGTGTGCGTGTGGGTGTGCGTGTGGGTGTGCGTGTGGGTGTGCGTGTGGGTGTGCGTGTGGGTGTGCGTGTGGGTGTGCGTGTGGGTGTGCGTGTGGGTGTGCGTGTGGGTGTGCGTGTGGGTGTGCGTGTGGGTGTGCGTGTGGGTGTGCGTGTGGGTGTGCGTGTGGGTGTGCGTGTGGGTGTGCGTGTGGGTGTGCGTGTGGGTGTGCGTGTGGGTGTGCGTGGGTGTGCGTGTGGGTGTGCGTGTGGGTGTGCGTGTGGGTGTGCGTGTGGGTGTGCGTGTGGGTGTGCACCT
>BLKR01015883.1:0-46270 GCA_011170035.1 Teleogryllus occipitalis
ACCATTTTTAAGAGAATGTCATTTGAATGTTTAAGAAATGCGCAATTTTTTAGCCTACTTACACAGAAAAGTTATGAATTTTTAAAAAACTTCATAAGAAACCATTGAAAGCATTTGTACTCACAAATGCAATAATGTATAAAAAAGGCCTGTAGTGAAAATATAATGACATGAGACACATATCAAAAAATTAAATTCATTTAATTTTTGAAAAATCAAAAATCATTGAAATGGGATTTTTTTCATGTTATTTTGTGCATCTAGCGCTATCCATCAAAAAGCTAAATGAAAAATATTGGAGCTCTGTTGAGATAATATAGATTTTAATATTAACCATATTACATTCAAAATTATGTGAAAACAACATAATTAAAAAAAATTAAAGAACTAATTGTGGAGAAAACTTTTCATTAGAAGAAAAATTTTTATCTTTAGTAATGTAGTTATATGAGTGCATCCAAAAGATATGAAACTTCTGCAATTTTTGAAAATCCAGTTAACAGAGAAAATTGGACCTATGCCTCCTCTGTAAGTGTATTTCATTTGATTAATACAAGAAATTAAAAGAAAAAGTGTGAAGGGACATTTTTGGGACAATTTCATTTCAAGTACCCTCAAAATTTCAAGAATTCTTTTCATGATTGCAGGGTCTTAAGTTGGACCAGATTGATCTGGGAATATTGAATTTGGAAATCCTACAAATTGTTAGGCACCAGTGTTGCCTATGAATGGATGGTTGGACAGACATTTTGAATGAAAAAACAACATAACTTTTGGTATTAGGGGACTCCAAAATGTGTATTTCTGTTGAAATTTTGAAAATGATTTTCTGAAGTATTACACAACTTTCTCTATATTACATGTATTGCTCCTCATATCCATACAAATACAAGAAAGTAAAAAGGATTTATTTTACACAATAACTCCCATGATAACAGAAGGTAGTATCTGTGGACTTGTGCTCAACATTTAATTCTTCTGAGGTACCATCCACTGAAGGGAAACATGGCCCTGGTTTCAGATCACAATTCAAATTTGCTTACCACCAAATCATATAATAATGATTTTCAATTACTTCATCCAATTATTTTCGTGCTTTCCCCATTTTTTTTATTCAATCAATTTTATCTCTTGAAGCGCATTGCCCTTAATTTTCATAATGTGCAAAATTTAGATAAAAACACTACTAACAGCTTAAATAACACAAAAATGGCTGAAATGCAAGTTCAAACTTTCAACAAGCAAATTGGTAATGAGGAATTTCAACTTCTGTTAACACAGAACATCAGAAAGAACCTGAACAAATGTGTACTTTTTGGTTTCTAAAAATTTGTAATATATATTTGTGTGTCAAGCACAAATTTTTGCTAAATAATTAAAATTAAAGTCTAGAAAAAATGTGCTCCTACTACAAAATCTAAGAGTAACAAGGCTGAATATAAATCAGAGGGGATAGCAAAAGACACTAAGAATGCATTAGAATTAAGAATTTGCCAAACTTATGTTAATGAAAATACTTGATTTGTTTTGTGATATATGTAATTATTGAATATATTGTTATATGAATAATGTAAACACAAAAAAAATAATATAACCGGATTATTTATGTTGCTCAATACTTTATAAATATGAATAAATTTCATAAATCATTTACTTTCAAATTAAACATTATAGTTTTCCATAAAAAAATTTCAGTTAAAACACAACAAACACCTATGTACATTTGCTTGCTGGCTTACCAGTAGTGTGGTACGCAAAGAATTCACTTGAGCTCGAGCTTCTACTTCACGCTCCCATACTTCCTGAGAATAGTCCATATTCGTGTGAGTTTCATCTTCGTTTGTGTGGCTAGTTTCCATTACCATAAACTGTAGGTCATCAGTCAACACGTCAATAAGTTCATCTACAGCTTCTCTGAGGACACACATGCATAATCTATTATTTTACTATCAATTGTTACATTATATCATTATCATTATTATTATTATTATTATTATGGGCATATTAAGTATAAATGCCCCCAAAGCCAGACATTCTGAAATGGCATAAAACACAACACTCAGCAATTAAAGACTAGATATTATGTATTTAGTTATTATGTATTAGATGGTTTTATGTATTTAACATTTAATTGAATGAAGAATTGAAATGAAAAACAAAGTAATAAATGATCATTTAGGGATTATAAAAATTACAAAGCCTGTAAAATGAAATTAAATTGAGTAAATCATCTTGAACACATCACTTTAAAGGTAGAGCCACTCTCCAAGCTTGCAAGGGAGCCATCTGCAGATTATCTGAGGGTTTTACAATCTCACCCAACATTAGGCGCTTAGCTCTTTATACTTTATGATAATTAGGTTTAGACCACCTGGTCAGTTCCTTTAATCATTGTGTTAGTCAGTGAAACTCCTGTAAGAATTTTCTGGTTGTTTCCTTGAAAAGTTTGCTCTCTTGGCATTCTGCTTCACATACATTAAGGTACATACATGGCATGAGTGGGCTCCAAATATAAATTTTGGAGAAAATTGGCTGAACAGTTTAGGTGCTAGCACTGACCCTTGGCAGATGGTGGGAGGTTTTGCCATCAATCAAATTTTCAGAATCAAGAACCCACAAAATACAGATTCCGACTACACAATGTGTAAGAGGAAGAAATTTAGTACATACAGGAACACAATTTGTGTGTTTCATTACTAGGGCCTGGCAATAAGAAATTTTGTTGAAAAATCACCATTTTCTCCTGTAGCATTACAATACTTTCTCTATACTGCATGAGCAATATGCGAGAAAGTAGTAATCAGCTTGATAATTGTTAATTCAACCACATACTATTACCGAACAGCAAAACAATGAAAAGTACAATAATGTACAATAATAAAGGCATTAATGATATAGTATTGAATCTAAGATTCTATGTAGATATGAAATACACTTCACATAAACAAAACAACAAGAATAAATCAGAAAATGATGCCGAGACATAAATTAACCTACCAAGTTTCAAGTTTACTATTACAAACATTTATTAATTGCAAAAACCAACAACTACAGGCCTGAAAATTAAAGGCCAACATAACTGGAATAAAAAAAAGTGTTAAACAGACAGTTTACAAACTGATATGTTCACACTGTAGTAGGTTGTACAAAGTCATTGTTATGAAATGTATAAATAATCACAACTTTCACAAAAATAAAAAGCGTACAAATGAAAAGATGTAACACAAGGAAATACAAATGCCACATAAATGTTCAAATTGGTAGTATAGACGTATTCATTACAGTACATGTATCATTTCTAGCCATCTCCAGACTACTCAAAGACACAATAATAAGATAATTTTTAATTTTGTATTTACTATAAACCACTAACTGGAAGAAAAAAAATCTCAAACAATAATCATTTAAATTACTCAAACACTTATTTACCTATACTGTTTGCTCAATTCAATGTATGCAAGGACAGTCTGTGAGAGAAGTTGGGTTGCAGCATCTACTGTCATTGTGCTGGCCTGTCGAATCAGTTGCTCGTGGGATGGAGGTGGTACAGCTCCCAACTGAAAACAGTGATAGTTGGAATGCTCAATAAAAAAATAATGACTCGCTAAAAAAATGTTAATTGATTAATCAATTAAAGAATGAATCCTCCCAACAGCTCTCCCAGAACAAGTATAGTGAACCACTTAACAAATAATTTTTATAAAAAGCTTTTTCTTTCTTTTAAAATTTATCATTGTTTGGCCAGTTCTGGCTGACAAGAATTTTATCATAATGTTATCACATACAGATACAGACAGGGAGTCATCAGGAAGCACTTTATTACTTGGTAAATTAAGCTAAGAAATGTGTAGGAAATGGAAGGGAACACATCTACAATACCGAAAGGAGTTGGTACAATACTGAAAGGAGAAGAAAGAAAGAAAAAAGAAAATTCAGATAAAAAATCTAGTTTACAATGAAGCATTTATGAATTTGAAAAAAGCTCAGCAAACGCACAGCTTCAGCTCACATCCTGCGGTCCATGGGAGAACCTTTTAAGACATTTTTGGCCAATGGCCACCAAGCTCATGTGCCAAATCAATGCTGTCTACAGACACTAACATATAGATAGCTCAGTCAAATAAGTGTATATGTATTATTATTGGCTGTAAACCACTGAGCTAAGTTCTTTCGTGATGGCACTAAGAGTGTGCAATTAGCTGACGACGACATTTTTTGTTCATACCCCCTCCAAGCCTCCGACACCAGAGTGGAGTCACCTTACAGACCTCATGCGCAACACAGAAGTTAAACAGAAATTATAGGGGAAAAAGTAAATAAAATTTCATCAGACAATAATAATGATATTATTGATTTATGTTAAAGCATCACTTAATATATATCTCGAATTACAAATATCAATAAAATAATTTTGAATATGAGATTTTGCATGTCTGATTTGTAGTTTTAAAAGTTTCTTTCTCACAACAAGAACTTAAGGGAGCCTAGACAAGTAACTTTCAGAACTGCATTTTATTTTTTAAAAAGGTTACTGAATAGCATTGCTTTCATTTCTTTAAGAAATGATATTAAAAAGGGTGCACACTGATAATCTTAAAATTTTGGGTCTCAGGTTATAAGTAGGGAAGTACTCATATTTCCATAACGCTTTTCACAAAAATATTTCAAGAGACCATGTTAAAAAAACTACCTGAAGTTTTGTGGCATCTTGAAGAAATGTTGGTGGCAAAAAGCAGCGAGCTGCAAGACTTAATCCTGTAGCAGCTGTGAGTCCTCCAACACCTAGCAACTAGTAATTAAAAAATAAAGTAAAACAAACAATTGTTAAAAACAAGAACTTAAGTTACAAAATATATGTCATTCTTTTAAATACTATAAAGAGAAGGATTCACTGTCACTGGGTCTAGGATATTTTTAATCTTAAAAGGAAGAAACACACAGAAATAGTAGGAAAGTATGAAATGATTTCAAATTTATAAAATTGATACTGAATTATTTAACAATTAGAAATGATTTTTAAATGGAGACTATTTTACTCAAATTACTAGTGCAATTTTGAAAAATATTCTATTAATACTGTCCCTTTCGCAAATTATCATCACTATTACCATGAGATTCTAATTATTTCACTTCAATCTTTTATTTGAAGGGTTTTTCACACATTTTTGAAGTTTTCAACAAATAATAAATTCCAAAACTGAGAATGAGAGAGCTTCATAGATTGAAGTGAGAACAAATTTAAAATAAAGTATTATGAAGAAAACAGACAATGACAGCAAAGGAAGTCAAGCCAAAAATGAAACACAGCAACACTTCAACAAAAAATTATTAAAATAAGTGATAATTCCTTAAGTTCAGTGATCTGATGATTTGAATTTGATAGAATTTAGATGAAATATTATATTTGATATGGAAGCTCATTAATGCATTATTTCAAAAAACATCCAACATTTTGTTATTTGCCCACAATACATTTCAAAAAAGAAAAATTTATCACACTTTCATTTTCAAACACAATGCAATATGATCAGCATTTTCAGCATTCATTTTCAAACACAATACAAAATGATCAGCAGTTGATCACAAAATGAAGATAAATGATGCAATGATTATTTAGTATTGTCAATAACAAAAGATTTTTTGAAACAATCAACAATATCCCATTATCATACTACTGAATATATCAAAATGCATTTCATGCATCTTTATGGTAATTACCAAATTTTGTATAGGTTTTTGAAGACTAACTTAAGGTATGTAAACATTAACAGAACCAGAGTTACATTCATTGGAGACGAATAAATTCACATAAATTATAAAACTGTTTTTGTGCTTCCAACTTTTGTAGGATCATTCAAAGCTGTCATTACTTAACACTATTGAATTGTGAGTTTTTCTGTACACCGACGTTCAAATTTTAGGTTATAGTATAATGCCGGTAAAGAAACTTTCTTACCCTCCTCCATATATCGTGTCCGTATTTCCAGATGAAAAAGCCACTTCGAAATTTATTGGTTCTTAATCCAAATAATATGGCATTCCAAGCCATGGCAAGCGAAGCGCGATTTTAAGCTTCACGAAGATTCATGCCCCTACGCACATGGAAGTCGGCCATCGGCGGCCATCTTGTTACAGATCCCACAACCAACGCCCTCAAACCGGTGTTGCGGCCAACCAAGTAAACACTTTACTGACAGAGACGAAGCGACCCCCGCAGCAGTGGAGTTCCGTCCCCACTCCCAATTACTGTCGTTAATTTAATAATACAACAGGGCTCTGCCACTTGTTGCTGCCTCCGCCAATGTCGCCCCGGGGAAAGCAAAATGTGCTGTGGGGTCGGGTAAAGTAAGACACGACCTGCTGACACGCACGTGTCACGTTACACGGTTTGCGTGTGACACACTACACTCAGATTTCACTGAATCTGTACTTTTCTCTCTGTTGATTTCATCCACATGCATTTTATTGTATGAGAATGAAATATACATCAATTTATTAAGGATTGTTTGGCATGAAATGAAACATAGTGATATTTACATTTCAACTGTTATGACAGTTTTTGCTCTGACATAGGTCACATACTGATCAATAAATCAGAAAAGAGTTAATTTCTCATAATTACTCTATTATTTTGGAAATATCGTAATATTAATTCCATAAATAACTAACAAAGCACAGATTCAGTAATTTTCATTCTAGGTCAAAGAAGAGACGAATTTTTAATGTTATCAACTCACAACAGCCTTCGAACTCAATAAATTCAAATAATATTTTTTTGATGAGCGTAGTAGGTAGTGAAAGGATATGTAAGATTGTAAAAGTATTTGCGATTTAATTTTTGTTATTGGCGTTTATTTTCACAAGATGGGATGTACTAAAATGTAGATTCAAGATGTATTTATCATAAAAAGGAAGTTGAAACTTTACATGAAGTACTTTGTTGGAGAAAAACTTAACAAGTCCATGTTTTCTTCGGCTTCGCAATCTCTTTTATTGGACTTTTCTCTTTTACTGTTCTTTCCTCTTAAAATCACTCGCATACACGGAGTAATAAACGTAGTACAGAGAAAGTTATGTAATGCTGTGGAAAATTGATTTCGAGATTTCTCGTTTTGGGACATCATTTTCGGCGAGCTCTCTGTATTTTCGAAAATTACATAAAATTAACATTGCAAAACTACTGATAAAAATTGATGCTAGAGATTTTTTACTGAACGAAACATGTCCTTCATAATTTGATCATTAAGGTCATGTACATTTTTTTGAAACTTTGAGTAGTTTTGCGCAATTTTTACAAACCCTAAAAATTTAAAATTCAGATTTCCTGCGTTCCTTTTGCGAAAGAGAGTCACGAGATATCATGTCGCACTACGGCAATGGCAAGGCCGCAATATGGCAGAATTTGTGTTCATGTAGGTTTAACAAATAGTTTTCACAGCCAATGCGCTACGATTGGTAATGAGTTTTACAAGCGATTGCTAAGGACAGCGACTTCCGTGTTATTGTATTGTGTACGCGTAACTAATGTGAGACAGTGCGTGCTGCTGTAGCTCCACTATTTTCAAAACGTCCGTCTGTCTGCCTGTAAACAAGTTCCGTCGCGAGGGGGGAGGGCGGTCTAAGGGCCAAGGCTCTTGGTGAAGTCTGGAAACATCCACCCAGACTCTTAGTTTCTCGGCGGTACTCACTTTGCTAGCGCCAAAGTGGATGCAGTGGCAGCTCCTGGTAACTTGGGCTTGCCCGGTATTCCACCAGTTGGGTTTTTATCCGCCGGCCTTTGGAGCAGGATTGGGGGGGGGATTCTTACTGCACTCAAGAAGTGCGATGGAACCCATGAAATCTCCCGTCAGGTTGCACCGGTAGCGGTAGCTCAGTGCATCAACTGATGTCTCTGCAGCGCCTCTAACCGAGAGGTTCTAGGTTCGAGTCCTGACGGCGGCAGGATTTTCGACACTAGGTCAAATTCAGTCGCTGTCTGGAGAAGAATTCTAGCGGCCGGCTGCTCTGATCGGTCGTTTTCCGTGGTTTCTCCGATCAACACCAGGCGAATGCCGGAGCAGTACCCTACCAAACGGGCCATGACCGCGCGCGATCTGTCCTTCCTATCCTTTCCCCTTACACACACACTTACACTAACATGCACTACACTACCACATATTCCGGGAGACCGGTCGGGAGCTTAGAGCTTGTCCCGGCTGGGGCGGTGTCCCGCTGGTGGGAGAGTCCTGGTTAGGGGGAAACCCCACTAGCCGACGGTAGGTCGGCGCCGGATCTCGCCATCCAGCGGGGAAGATCACCGCCATCTCCCGAGAAAAAACATGCACTACACTCACGGGACTAATGACCTAAGCAGTTGACGCGCCCGGAAACACGAAAAAATCAATCAATCAATCAATCCCGTCAGGTTGCTCTAAATTCCCGGCGATACTCATGGCGTTAGTGCCAGGTGGATGCAGTGAGGAGACGAGTTGGAGCCCGAGCCGCCCGGGCTTCTGACCGGGCGGCTCCCACTTCTGACCGGGCGGCACTTGGCTCCATCCGGGAAGTGCCAAATACTCATGGGCAATTCGGTAGGAATTTATCCCGGCATATTGTGAGTGGCGCTTAATTAGACTAGCGTGACCAGACGTCCCATTTTTAACGGAATCGCCCTTTTTTTCATTAGGTGTCCCGCTGTCCCGACAAAATATTAACGGAACGTGAAATGTTCCGTTTTTTCGTTCTTGGCTATAAACTCATTCTCACTAGACGCACTCTGGTTTTCGCTACTTCGCTAGCTCTTACATATCCATTTTATCCAGAAAATTTGAAGAATGGGAAAAAGATAATGTAGAGATTGATAAAAATGGTGTGGTGTCTTCCACATATTTAAAAGACAATCCATGAAAAAACATAGAGATGGTTGCGAGGTTTGCTCTGACTACACCATGCGAAAATGCTGTGGAGGTGAGAGTATTTTCAATTGTGAATTCCCTTTGGATTGATGAAAAAACGTTTTACTACCGAAACTATTTAAGCAATTGTAATTTTAAAAACTCATTTTCAAGACCTGAGCTGCCAGGAATTTTACAACCTGTTTTTAATTAATTCCAAACTCTTGCATAATATCAAATCTTTTGATAAGTATAAAGCTCATAGTGATGTTCCTGAATGAGAAACCAAAAGTTCATAAGTTGGTTATTAAAAGTCTTTTTTACGTGTAAAAAGTAATTTGCACTTGTCTCATTGAAGCAGTGCAATCACATATTAAGCACATGATCTTTGTAAGCTCATGGCCCGTTTTGTTCCGATTCATTCTTCTTCCATATTTCAGAAATGTCCTGTTTAATGTCGTTAAAAATCCGGTCACCCTAAATTAGACCCCGTTGGTAGCTCTGATAGCTACGTCATGAAGAGTTGGCAGAGTGGCGCTATAGAGGCTTAAATGCAGAGGCGCCATTTTTGGGTGCTGCGTTCCAGCGTGTTCGGATTAATGATGGCAAATTTTACCAAAACATCGATGTTTCAATACATCGCTAAAGAGTTTTCGATGTCGATGAAAATATCGACGAAAAAACATCCATGTTTAAAACATGCATGTTTTAATTATAGACTAATAAACATGCTATTTTCCTATTCATTTTTAATTACAGTACGTAAAAAGGATATTATTTTATTGTTTGGTTACCAGCAAGTTAGTAGTATGTTAATAAATATTATTATCGAATGTAAAGAATAAAACAATAAAAATAAAGAACATCATGTTTTGCTTCTTTAGCGTTTAGTCACTTCCATTCGTACACCATCGAAGTAAAACCACCTAAACTTCCCTCAGATTGCACAGGCGAAATGTGCAGTGTGATAAAGAGGATGACGCAAAACAACGATATTACAGTAGATTGTTCCTTCTCTACAACGTGCTTAAACCCCTTTATTTAAAAAAAAGGATGTTTTTGCAACAAAATATCGATTTGAAGAAACATCGAAAGCAAAATATCGATGTTAATATATCGATGTTTCTGGCGGAAAACATCGATGTTTTTTTGGCATCCCTAGTTCGGAGCGCAAAGGTGCACGTGTTTGTCCGCGGTGGGATGTGAGGATGAAGGCCAACGCCTAAGCGTCTACCCTTCAGGAGTAAAATCTTCCTGATAAAAACAAGAAGCGTGGAGTGAAAAAACTTCAAAATACAGTTTTCAAATACAAAATTATTTAAAATACGTATTTCTACTAGTATTTAAATACTACCCAATCCTGCTCACCAGCGGGGCACCGCCCCAGATAGGACAAACTCTAACTCCCGTCTGGTCTCCCAGCATGGGTGGCAGTGGACTGCATGAAAGTGTACGTGTGTGTGTGTGTGTGTGTGTGTTTAAGGGTAGAGGAGAGGTCAAGGAAAAGGAAGGAAAGATCGCACGCGGTTTGTCATCCGTTAGGGAAATGGTCTGGCATTCACCTGGTTGATTGATTTTTTTCGTGTTTCCCGGTGCGTCAACTGCTTCGGTCATTAGTCCCGTTAGTGTAGTGCATTTTTTTCTCGGGAGATGGCGGTGATCTTTCCCCGCTGGATGGCGAAATCCGGCACCGACCTACCGTCGGCTAGTGGGGTTTCCCCCTAACCAAGACTCTCCCACCAGCGGGGCACCGCCCCAGCCGGGACAAGCTCTAAGCTCCCGACCGGTCTCCCGGAATATGTGCTAGTGTAGTGCATGTTAGTGTGTGTGTAAGGGGGGAGGATATGACAAGGAAGAGGAAGGAATGATCGCGCGCGGTCCGTGGCCCGTTTGTTAGCGTTCTGCTCCGGCATTCGCCTGGTGTTGATCGGAGAAATCACGTAAAACTACCGATCAGAGCAGCCGGCCGCTAGAATTCTCCTCCAGACAGCGACTGAATTCGACCTAGCTGAAAAGCTAGCGTCGAAAATCCTGCCGCGCTGGGGAATCGAACCTAGAACCTCCCGGTCAGAGGCACTGCAATGACATCAGTTGATGCACTGAGCCACCGTTCCCGGTCGAAGAGTTGGAATTTGAAGCAGAGTGATACTCGCATTTTGGACGTGCACACCAAACAGCATCAGGGAGATGACACGAAACTCAGGGGAATTAAAATTTGGCGCGCTCCTCTCGCTTTTCGTCCCGTCTCGGCAAAATTGAATTTCGAGTAAGCAAATTTCTCCGAATTTCGCACAATCGAATTCTCTCGACTGTGAACGCTCTCAATCCGTTTTGCCCCAGACAGCACTCGAGGCCGCGATGGCAGCGTGGGAAGGCGAACTCACAGACACAAAACACTAACAACACTTTTTGTGTTTACTACTCCTTGCTAGGATGTGTTGGTGTTCCAATTTTTTGAATCACACACCCATTACATCAACACATTATTTTAATAATAAATATATCGGGAGAGGTGGATCAGTGCATCAACTGATGTCACTGCAGTGCCTCTGACCGGGAGGTCCTAGGTTCGAGTCCCGACAGTGGAAAGGTTTTCCACAATAGCTTGTCCGCTAGGTCGAATTTAGCTGTCTGGAGGAGAATTCTAGCGGCCGGCTGATCTGATCGGTAGTTTTCCGTGGTTTCTCCGATCAATACCAGGTGAATGCTGGAACAGTACCCTAACAAATGGGCCATGGACTGTGCACGATCTTTTCTTCATCTTCCTTGTCCTATCCTAACCCCTTACACTCACACACTTACACTAACATGCACTACACTACCACACATTGCGGTAGACCGGTCGGGAGCTTAGAACTTGTCCCGGGGCGGTGCCCCGCGGGCGGGAGAGTCCTGGTTAGGGAGAAACCCCACTAGCCGACGGTAGGTCGGCGCCGGATCTCGCCATCCAGCGGGGAAAGATCACCGCCACCTCCTGGACTACACTTACGGGACTAATGATCTAAGCTTTGGACGCGCCCGGAATCATTAACAACCAACAAATAATAAATATATGGCCAATATTAAATTACAATTGTAATTACAGTCAGTTTCTGAAGTTTCTGCATGTTGAAGACTAATTAATTTATAATAGGAGAAGATGATATGCCCCACGGGTAGCTCGCTGGTAAGCGTGCACGCTTTCCTGATGCGACCCGGGTTCGATTCCTGGTCGGGACATATTAAAGTGTGCGCTTCCCTCGCAAAGTGCCGGTATATGTTGCTATGTGACAATGAAAAAGCTCCCTCTTCATGTTGAGAAGACCAGAGTAAGGCGTAGGGATGTCTCTGTAGTAAACACATGCACCCCTTATCCCGGCTGTCCCATGTAGTAGATGTACTGCATGTAAAAGATCCTCAAGCGAAAAAGAAGCCTCTGAGCTAAATTTAAATCGCCTGTTTCGTCGCCCAAGTAATACCTTCTTCCTCCGCTAGATGGTGAAAGTAGCGTGACGAAATTTGCGCGGTCAGACGGAAGAGTGAGCCATTAGGCCCGTGACTTGCCACGAAAATAAGGCATTAACTAACCAACTATGACCGTAAGGCCGGGAAATGGCTGGTAGGCCTTGGGCCAGTCAGAGGCTGTTGTGTCAGTACACACAGATATACAGGCAGTTTAATATACCTTTGGCTGTAATTGGAGAAACTGTTTGGTTTACCTTTGAACGTTTTAACTCTTGGATCGTTTTCTTGTGGTTAATTTTCGTCTCTGACATCATTGTTAAGTCCAATTCAGTTGCTGTTTGGAGAAGACCTCTAGAGTCCGGCTACTCTGAGCGGTAGTGTTTTGTGGTCTCACCGATTAACATCAGGCGAATTCCGTGAAGCAATACCATCACAAAAGGGTCACGATTTGAAGAAATTGGTAGAGGAAAATTCAATGCGCAACACACGTTACCCTGAACCACACATACCATCACGCGTGTATCAGAAATAAGGAGTTCTCCGAGGCCGTTACAATCAGAGTTTCTTAAAGCGTAATGTTTATTCAACCGAATAAACTCGCGCCCCTTTAGGAACGAGACATTCTAGTTTTTGGAGCCTCTGAGGCACCATGTACGGGTTATGTGCGATGGACATGTCAGGGGCAAATTGTTGTAATGCAAATTGCATGTGCACCTTTTATTCTTTCAAACAGAATCATCAACACAGTTCTACATTTTTCATCTTATATATGATGTACTCCGAGGGTTTGTCCTGATCCAATACTTGTCGATGGTGACGTTTCAATTGATTCTTTCGTATTTGCAGGAGCGACAACGGCTATTTCTAATAGTCTCGTAAGTGGAGTGAATGCTTAATCAGGAAAGGGCGCGTTGTTCTTCCTCCGATGAATAGTGATATCTTGCGCCGACCTACACGTCGGCTTGCTGGGTTTCCCTCTACCAGGTATCTCCCATCAGTGGGGTACCATCTCAGCTGGGTCAAGCTCTAAGCTCCCGACTGATCTCCCGGCAACTTTGGTAGAATAGTGCATGTAAGTGTAAGTAATGTATGAGGATAGGACAAGAAGAGGAAGGAAAGATCGCGTGCGTTACGTGGCCTGTTTTTGGGGGTATTATTCGTATTAAATGAACGAAGCAAACAATTGAAAATTATTTTTTTTACGTACAAATAAAGATATTGAAATTTTCATTTCGTGCTGTTAATGAATTTTGCGGTATGTTAATAAAATAAATAATTGTGGAGAAATTCCATTTAATTTTGACACCATCGGATATAGTGAACCTCTGATATAGTGAACCAAACATATTAGTCTCCAGAAGTCCACTATAACCGAAGCCGACTGTGCTTATTCTTTAATGTTTTGCATTCACGTTCTGACAGTCAAGGTGATTTCATGTACCTGCCGGACATCAAAGCACAAGGAGCTGCCGAACAATCGGGGACAAATACCAAATGTGTAACTTCGTTATATGAAATTTGTTATGTGATCTTTACCGACCCCTCTGCGTGCCCTAGAAAAGTGTATATTTTATTTTGCAACTACTCTATGCACAATTTAATAGTGCTTCTCAAACTCTGAATTAGCTTTACTACTAGTTTTCTCTATATTATCCTTCTTTATTCCGCAAAAAGGTTTTCTACCCTAAACAGAAAATATTTTGGAATTATTTACTTGAATTCATTAATAGTTTAGCAAATAATTTCTATATACAGTAGGTGTGAGAGCTTTCTGTTCAGTAGGTGCGCGAAACGAAAACGCTACATTGAAAGACAACCATAAAGAAACATTTCTGCTTCATGAAAATGAATTTCATACAATATCCTTTTTATGTGTCCAGTGCTTATGGAAACACTTGCTAATGGCTAATGTTTGCACAGTCATTTTGACTTCAACTGAATGCACGTTCATTAATTATGCAGTTAACACGTGGAGTTACAACTGTCGATGTCAATGCCGTAACTGACATTCAGATTAACATGAAATTTTAATTTGAGTATGTACGATACGTCATATTTATGTCTATTCGACAAAAGATCAATCGATAACAGGAATGTGTTTTGTTAAATTTTTGCCCGACATAGCATGGAATTTTGTTCCCACATTTTAGCAGACAGGAAACCAAAGAACGGTTTCATTAACATTTATCAATTATTTAAATCCTACAGTCAATGACATAATAAAGGGGTCTGATTATGATCACTGTCAAATGATTTAGATTTTTTAATGTCGTTTGGTTATTTTTGATAGTCGTATACGTTTGTTTACTCCTTGCTCTATCATTCATGATTCTCAAGCGATATTATTGCGATAATTACAGGCAGTCCCTTAGGGTAGGCAAGGATGGCACCAACTACCCTTATGAATTTATTTTGTTAATTATACATTTCAGATTAATTAAATTAATAAAATTTAAATGATTCTTACAGTTTTAGTACTTATAAATAATTTTATCTGGAAATATAAAATAAATATTTCATTAAAGAAGCACGAGGTACATTTTCATTTCAAGCTATTTATAGACAGTGGCCGGGAGGTCCTAAAGATGAGGTCCGTCGATGGGGAATGTTCCACACTAACCAGATAGCTAGATCGAATTCAGCCGCTGTCTGGAGGGTAATTGTAGCGGCCGGCTGCTCTGATCGGTAGTCTTTCATGGTTTCCCCTATCAATAACAGGCGAATGCCGAGGCAGTACCGTAACAAACGACCGTGGACCGCGCGCAATTTTTCCTTCCTATACCTTGTCCTTTATCTCCCTTTGCACACACACACACACACACACACACACACACACACACACACACACACACAGATGCACGTGCACTTACCAACACTACACTACCACTATGCTGGGAGACTAGTCAAGAGCTTAGGGCTTTCATGGCTGAGGAGGTTACCCCCCTGAAGGGGGATATCTGAAAGGGGAAATTCCCAGCAAGTCACGTGTAGGTCTGCGCCCGATCTCACCATCCAGTGGGAAGAAACACGATCATATCTCGGGAAGGACTACCCTAGTGGGACTAATGAACGTAGTTGATATACCTGGAAACATCAATCTATAAATCAAGCGATTTATAGCGTGTGCCCCATAATTCGTTTCGTTTCCTCTCTACCCGCAGTGACTCCCCACTCTCTGTTTAAGCACATTTGGAGTTGCATAGCTTTGCCGTATTCTGAGGAAATAAATTGAATCAAGGGTTGTTTGATTGTTAGTGATTCCGGGCATGTCAACTACGGGGGTCGGTAGTCCCGTAAATGTAGTGCATGTGTTTTTCCATGTGGAGGCGGCAGTGACCTTCCCCCGCTGGATGGCCAGAATGGATGGAGAATAATTTGGAGCTCGCTAGTGTTTTTCACAGTCGGACAGACATATGGGCAGAGAGAAATAAAACGCTCATTTTTCGAGACCAGAGATCACAGAAACGTATTTCTGACAAAGTACCAATATCGATTTCTTGCTTCATTATTATAATGTACCACCCAAAGCCACTTACCTTCGCTTCTTGATAATTTGCCGATGCGCGGCCTCCCTGTGGATTTTGGAGGGATTTACGTAATGGGCACTACCACGCAGAACACGTTAAAAGGTCTACGGGGCTCGCTTTCAAAAATAAATTTAATCTCTCAAGCAAAGGTACTCTTTTCACAATGTGTAATGTTACAAATTACACAATGCGCTATCTCGAAAATGAATAGTTCTTTCCCCACGCCCAATTCATGTAACAAGTAAGTAACAGTCTCTCGAGTGGCTCCTGAACAGAACAGCTTTCTGGGAGGCGGTTTCGGGTTCGTTCCTCGGGGAGGGCAAACATTAACCTGTAACCTAATAAAAAACGCCTCAGTTTCTATATCTGTATGACGAAAGAAACGATAAGGCAAGCCAAGTATGCTAAATACGGAAAACTACCGAACAGAGCAGCCGGTCGCTAGAATCCTCCTCCCAACAGTTGCTGAATTCGACCGAGCTATGTAGCTAGAATCCACAATCGTGCTGCGGTGGAGACTGGAACCCTTCAGGTTAGGTGCACTGAAGTGACATTAGTCGATATTTCGAGCCCGGTGATGGGATGGGATGTCAGGCGGGCGACGTTGAAGCCTGCAGGTCTCACCAGGTCCTGACCTCGGTTGATTGTTTATTTCGTGTTTCGGGCCAGGCCAACAGCTATAGTGGATCGTGTCGTGCGTGTAGTGTAGTCGGGAGACGGCGATGCTTCGCCCCTGAATCGTGAGGTCTGCCGCCGACCCTCACGCCAAGTGTATTAGGTTTTCCTCCTCCAGATATCTCCGATAGCCCGTTCGAAGTGGTGGTTGGCAGAAGTAGATATCAAATGGCTGCAACGGTCTCAAGGTCGCGAGTGGCAAGAGGGTTGGGAATCGGACACGCAAGCTGCCACAAAGCGGGGTTTTGTCTGTGACGGGAGGTCCTAGGGTTCGACTCCCCACGATGGTAGGAATTTCGCCACTAGCTAGATAGCTACGTCGAATTCAACCGCTGCCTGAAGGAGAATGCTAGTAGCCGACTGCTTCGATCGGAAGTTATCCGTGGTTTCTCTGATCAACACCAGGCGAATGCCGGGACAGTACCATAACAAACAAGCTTGATCTTTCCGACATCTTCCTTGTCCTGTCCTCACCCTTTATGTAATGCTTGTATGTATGGTAAGCTTGGTATTGGTAGAACTTTCCATTAATATATTTCCATTTAATTTCACATTTTCATTAATAAATTTACTTAATGGGGAAAATAAATATATCCACTTGATATTTGTTAGGGTGATGATTCTATTGCATTAATAAAAGATTTGAATAAAGTAACTTACTGAAATATTAAATAAAAATGCTTTCAAATTCAAAACGAAAGAGAACATTCATTTATAATTATAACAACGAAAATCTTTGCACAATATTGTTTGTAACCTGAAAGAATCAATACATTTAATTAATTTAACATTTTCAATAACTGTACCTAGGTTTACCTTCTTCACCTTTCAAACAACAAAAGCCCTTCCTTTATATCAAATTCCATTCAGACACTTCATTAGATCGACTCTTCCAAATATTATCTCGTCCGTTTACTTTTCTGTAATATTGACCTCAATCAAATATACCGCCAATATCACATTGCATTTTTTACATCCAACTTCACCACTGAGTTATGGCACCGTGGCAGAAATGTTCTACTAATCATGCACGTAGAATGTCTTCGCTCCACAACGTACATTTTCTCTCTCGTTGTTGGTTCTGTCAGCCTTCTTAAATCAACCGTCTCCATGACATCACAACATTGCCAACCTGTGGTTTTATATCCCAGAAGGCCGTGTCTATACATATTGTCTTGTCCACAAATTTTTTGAAATCTATTTAATTTATTACTAATATCTTCATCTTAACTGATTGATATATTGCAGACTAAGAATTTGTGGAAAGTCAGCTTAACCCTTAGTTACTCGCGCTGGCGTACTTCGTACGCCACTAGAACTGATATCGCCCTAGGTGTCAGAAAACATCAGCGCGCGTTTTGACATTTGCCCTAACCTCGCAGAAAGCATTCAGCTATATACTCCTTGATACTCAGCTGCGTAAGATTTACTACAATGGCTAGATGATTGTATTTCCGTTGGAAAGTGTTTGTTGACGTACTTTCTACGGGTACCAATGGCATTTTAATTATCACTGGATTTTTTGAATTTATTGATGTAATTAAACTAATTTATTTTGTTTTACATTAGGAACACCACATAGATGAATAATTTATCGGAAAAGTGATACGTAAATTATTACGTGAGGAGTCGTCAGAAGACGATACTTACGATGCTGTAAGTCATTCTGTGGAAACCGAGGGTGAACATGACACGAGTTCTGGGCTTCATTATGCTAGTGATTATTGATTGATTCTGTGTTTCCGGACGCTTCAAATGGTTTGGTCGTTAGTCCCGTAAGTGTATTCCATGTTTTTTCCTCGGGATATGGCGGTGATTTTCCTCCGCTGGATTACGAGATCCGGCGCCGACTTCCCGTCGGCTAGTGAGGTTTCCCCTTAACCAGGACTCTCTCACCAGTGGGTCACCGCCCCAGTCGGTACAAGCTCTAAGCTCTCGACTGGTCTCCCGGAATATGTGGTAGTGTTTGTGTGTAAGGGGAGAGGATAGGACAAGGAAGAGGAAGGAAAGATCGCGCGCGGTCCGTGGCCCGTTTGGTAGGGCACTGCTCCGGCATTCGCCTGGTGTTGATCGGAGCAACCACGGAAAACTACCGATCAGAGCAGCCGGCCGCTAGAATTCTCCTCCAGACAGTGACTGAATTCGACCTAGCTGAAAAGGTAGTGTCGAAAATCCTGCCGCCGTCAGGACTCGAACCTAGGACCTCCCAGTCAGAGGCGCTGTAGTGACATCAGTTGATGCACTGAACTACAGCTCCCGGTAGTAGTGATTATTCAATCAGCGAATTAGTGAAGAGATGTTTTCATTTGCAAAGACAAGAATACAAATTGAAATCAAACATCGCTTGACAGCAAATTTACAAATACAAAGTTGTGAAGATCAAGAATAACCACCAAAAAAAATTAAGAATTCACTGTCACGTTAGAGCAGTAAACCGCACTACTACAATTATTAATAATAACTGATGCAATAAATTTGCATGCAATGAAATTATTTTTAAAGTCATCAAATGCAAAAATTGTTATTAATAATAATTTATTGATAATAATTATATTAATATTATTATCATTAATAATATTAATAGTAATTAATATTATTCATGATAATAATATTGATATTATTAATTAAAAATTGTAATATGTAGACATTTTAAATAAATCTAAATAAAAATCATATCCAAATATTATTCAGGGCTTGCAGAGTTCACTTTTCTGACAAAATAGGTTTGGCGTGTAAAGTACGCCGCGCGGGTACTTGTGTGACAAAGCATAGCGCGAGTAACTAACGGTTAAGAGTACGTGAACAGTCAGATATCATTTTGCACATCGAAGCGTCTCAAATGTGAGAGTAGTTAGCGGTACAGGCGTTCACCATCGCCTTGCGCTGAATAGTTCGTTTGCTGGCCACCAGGGGCGGAGCAGGTCGCTCTCGGGCCCCACTAATCCGACGGGGCATCTGCGATCACTGGATTAGGGGCTCCGAGCAGGGGACGGGCTGATGCAAGGGATTTGGAACGTAGGTAATGGACTGGGACACCAGCTTCCAACATCCACTGATCGATTGGTTCAAGTATACCACATTGTCTATTTACAAAAAAATATTGGTCACTTATTATTTATTACAGTCTTGTTATACTATGCACGGCGAATCGATATATTTAATACATGACGTTTTTATTGGATTTTTTAAAGAGAATAATGAAATAATTAAACGGATTAATTATTAAATCAATATACAATTTTTGCGCTTGTAGTTTTTGTGGTTGCCATCGTCAGATCATCTAAAAATAATAATCACAAAAATCTGCAATATAAGACTATTGTACATTAATGAGTTCAGTGTACCAAATATAATAGTATAATAGTATACATTAATTATTATATATAATGAGACCAATGAAATTTTGTATACAACAAATAATAGATCTCTACTAGTGTTTCCCAACGGGGTTTGAATCGGCCTCCTGAGAGTTGATGAAATTTTAAAGGATAAAATTTGATAAAATTTTTAAGTTAACTTAGAGGACCTGAGTTCGGTTTGAAAAATAATTTTTTGAATTGAATTTTGATTGAACTCTTTTGCATGTGTATGTAGCAGGACAATATAGCGGAGCAGTGGTCAACAATGCGAGAAAGTATGTGCTGTTGTTGCACCACTAGTTTGTTTCTTAAAAACAATATTCCTTTTTAACCTGTCATAAAAAATCCCAGGTTGTATCCCCTATCAGGCAAAAGACACCGAGAAGAGAATCGTAACAAAATCTTCAATTTGATTTATCTCAAAACAACTTTTTTTTAAGTTGGTGAGTTTTTTTGCATACTGACAAAATGTTGAATTTGATGCAAACCTCTTGCAATTATATTCTATGTGAACAAGAATTCTCAAAACCAAATAAATGATAAACATAAAGAAAACAACATATGGGCTAAAAGAAAAGAGTAGAGAAAAATGATAATGCGAATGCATTTTCCACGCGAATGTGGAAACTGGGACTCGCGAAGAAAGTACTTTCATTAAAAGTTTCGTGACCAACAGAAGGAAACTTCCTCGCAGCAAAGACTTTTACAGAGTCCAACTTCTCCCGCATTTTGTATGTTCCTCCTCTGTCCTCAGCAGTGGGCTAGAATGAGCTGAAAAGACCGCCTAGAGAGGCAAAATTCGATTAGGCTCTATACGGGTCGCAAGCTTAGTGAAACTGATTGTGCGTATTGTAGAAGGTGCGTGGGCAGATACAAAACAACTTACATTTACTCATAATTTATTTAAGCATTAAAATCATTATGTTACATTAAGCTCAGTGGTAGCTGACGCATTGAGACAAAAGTATTTTGACTTTTTATCTTTTATTCTCAGTTTGATCTGAACCATATCAGTTCCATATCATTGTATGTAATTCAACAATGGTTTCACTTTTAGTACTAATTATTGAATTTTTAACACGATTTGCATGCTCTAAAGTAACAGCTTTTACTAGAGGCTGTATACTATTTATATTATTTGCTTGAAATGTTTAACGTATTTATGCAAATCTAATGTGCCATCCAATCTAATGTGTAACCCAAACAGTACAGTAATAGTAAAATTAAAGTTGTTTTGCCATTAATGTGTTCTTTACTTCCTTACTTCTTTTGTAACCTAATTTCTGTACGCGAGTCTTTTTCACATTGTGACGTCATCGTGAAACAGTCTTTAACGCACGATGACACGTTTTTCAAATGTTTTAAGAAAATACTAACTTCTCTCACGCTCAGCAGCACGTAGAAACCCACATTTTTATACTATCGTAGAGAAAAAACTATTACGGTGCTCGCTATCGTGTTTGACGTATACGACATCGCTAGAAGTCCCTCTTGCCTCCCAGCGGGAACAGCGAGGGCTGCTGCCTTGAGGTCGACGAATGCCATGAAATGGATTCTTTGTTATCAATAAGAATCTGCCGTCCACACAGGGGGAGGAGGCGACGCGACGGGCCGGAAAGTTTGTATTGCATATTGGATTTCGGTTTCCACCGAAATGCGCAAAGGGAACCCAATTGAGGTTGAAAGATACAACATCCGGAGAAGATCGAAGACCTGAACGTAAGAAGGGGTGAACAGAAAGAGAGCGAGTGAGCGAGTGAGCGAGCGAGAGAGCGAGAGAGCGAGAGAGCGAGAGAGAGCGAGAGACAGCGAGAGCGAGCGAGAGACAGCGAGAGCGAGCGAGAGAGAGCGAGAGTGAGCGAGAGCGAGCGAAAGCGAGCGAGAGCGAGTGGGAGAGAGCGAGAGCGAGTGAGAGAGAGCGGGGGAGAGCGAGGGAGAGTGAGAGATAGAGAGCGAGAGAGTGCGCGAGAGCGAGCGAGAGAGAGGTAGAGAAAGAGAGTGTGTGTCTCTGTGTGGATGTATTAAATAACGTACTACCTTATTTCTTTTATTTTTTGATGCACTAACGCAAATTATTAGCAGTAAGTTTACATTTGGTACATTTGAGGTTTATAGCACAAACGTTTTTACGAGTGAACAAAATATATTTACTGAGATGTGGTTATTACTTTATTTACACCTGACTTAGCTATTATTGCGTTGTCTTTAGGAATATAAAGAAAAGTATTATTCTCTGGCGAAGTACTTGTTATTTTTCTTTCAAATGACTAAAAATACCTTTATGTGTAATTTAGGTTATTGTTATAATAATAATAATAATAATAATAATAATAATAATTATTATTATTATTATTATTATTATTATTATTATTATTATTATTATTATTATTATTAATCGCGAGCGTGACAGCGTAAGTGTATGGTTGCTTATAAGCAGATAATGGTCCGGAATATTTAGTGTTTCGTCTTATCCGTCTTAACATTTTAATACATTGACATATTTTCTAAGTGTATGCTTATAAAAATAATAGTATCACCAACTTCAGCATTAAAATAATGAATCATTTTATCCACTGCAAGAGTATGTATTATATTGAGTGCGGTAAAGAGTCAGTTAATATACTCCAAACACGTTAGTAAACATCAAACAAAGGCGCTCGGCTATGGTGGAACTAATTAATACATTGATGTTAGTTTTATTTTACCAGTAATACAATTTGCAATTGGAAAGTTTACAAACGTATTCTATAAAGCTTTGACTTCTCATCTTGCGACTAATATGTCATGAGGTTAGAAAATAAAGCTAATAAATGTTGGCAATTCGGAGAAAATAAAAAACCAATACAGGGGATTAAATGCGAAATGTTTTCTGCTGAATATCTGCTCCTCTACAATTATAGATTATACCGAACATCAAAAAATATATTTATTTTATCAAATATTTTTAATAAATTAATTACCATTTGTACTGCAAAATTCTACGATTTTAATTATTTTAGAAATAAGTATTATAATTCAGTTTCTTCGTATTTATGAGATATTTTTTCGAGGTTCTATTAATGCGGAATATTATAATTTCATGATACTTTGGTTGTTCCTGAGTAGAAGATCCTTATATTTGTGATTTATGCAAATAAACTGAACCATAGTGATTAACAATCTCGACAATTGCTAAATTTTGATCAATAATTTTTTGTTTGCTAAATTTTGTTCATTTTCATCTTTTTCACTTCATCATTTCATCATTCTCACTACCACTTTAACCCCATAATCCATATTTATCTACTACCGAATAAACACCTTCACATCAATTTAAACTTTTTTTGGGGCATGTGGTGACATTTTGTAAAATTATTTTTGACTATAACTAATCAGAGGTATTTGAAGTTTTTTGATTCTACTCTGTTTTTACTTTTAAACGATGGCAGGATGAAATATAAATGGCATTTCATAATACCCGAAGTTCCTGTACTTTTTGGGGTTATAAAACCGTCCATCGCAGGATGCTTAAAAGTTTCCCAAAGGTAACATTTGGTTGACGCTATCTGCGAGGCGGGCTGTCGGGAGCGAATGCGCGGGCGCTCCACTGGCAGTGCTTAAAGGTCCATCCGCTCGCTCAATCCGTGAGCCTCGCGCCGCGCCCGCTCTCTTAATCCGAGTCCCCGCCAGCGCTCGCAGCGGACACACCTGCCCCGCCCCGCCACCCAGCTCGCTGCCCCGCCCCGCCGGCCTCCGCCCTCGCCGTCCTGACCCTCCCCGCTCCGCCGTGCCCTTTCGCACCCCGCCACTCCACACCCCGCCATTCCCCGCCTCGCCCCGCCTCGCCTCTCCCCGCCCCACCCCACCCCGCCCCGCCCCGCCACGCTCCGCCACGCCACGTCCCGCCACGCCACGTCCCGCCACGCACCGCCCCGCCCCGCCACGCTCCGCCCCGCCACGCCCCGCCACGCCCCCCGCACCTCGTCCCTTCCCGCCCCGCCCTATCCCTCCCAGCCTCGCCGATCCACGCGCCGCGCTCACTGTGGGCCTCGCGGTGGGAGGCAGGCGGGCAAAAGACACAGGGTGCAAATGAAGCGAAACGTTCCAAGGACCGCTTCACCGACGGGCCACGGACCATGCCGGGAAACGGGCCACGGATCGTGCGAGATCTTTTCTTGATTGATTGATTAATTGTTAGTGATTCAGGGCGCGTCAACTGCTTATGTCATTAGCCCCGTAAGTGTACTGCATGTTTTTCTCTTTGGGGAGGTGGCGGTGATTTTGCTCCGCTGGATGGTGAGATCCGGAGCAGACCTACCGTTTTCCCCAACCAGAGGAACGGGGTTTTCCCCAACCAGGTTTCTCCCACCAGTGGGGCACCGCCCCGTCGGCACAAGCTCTACGCTCCCGAACAATCTCCAGGCATTTGTAGTGCAGTGCATGTAAGTGGGTGAGTAAGTGAGGAAGACAAGGAAGAAAAAGGGAAATTCGGCGTGGTCCGAGGATCATTTGTTATGGTACTGTTCTGGCATTCGCCTGGTATTGATCGGAGAAACCTCAGAAAACTACCGATCAGAGCAGCCGACCTATCTGACTCGACCTCTCTGACAAGATGGATTACGATTGCTCCGACTAGTACTAGGGAAATGCCGGTAAGCATCCTAACAAACGTGCCACGGTCCGCGCGCGATCTTTTCTTCCTCTTCCTTGTCCTATTATTTTACCTAACTCAAACACAATTACATACTCTACTCTCCCACACATGTCAAGAGATCAGATCAGATCTTAGAGCGTGTCGTACCTGGGTCGGCGCCCCGCTGGTGGAAGATATCTGGTTGGGGAAAATCTTGCAAGCCGATATGTAAATCGGCGCCGAATCGAATCATACAGCGGGGGAAGAACACCGCCACCTCCCGCGTTAAATACATGCACGACTACGGAACTAATGACCATAGCAGTTACGAGAGGAAACACAGAATATCAATCATCATGATTATTTGTTTATGGTAAAAAACAGGAACAATGTACGTGGCGTATGGGGAAGAATTATAATCTGCCCAGGTTTTCTTGTGAACCATCATTCCTTCCCTTCTCGTTTACTACAGGTTTATGAAAAACGAATAAAGATAGAAACACGAAAGGTAGTTCCAAATACTTCATTTGAAGTCATTTGAAGCATTTTTACTCACAAATGGAACAATGTATACAAATCGATGGAAATATGCATATTAACGGCGTGAGAGATATTTAAAAAAAATTACATTTATGTAATTTTTGAAAAAACAAAAGAATACACCAAAATCAACTTTACGTCATATTAAACAGTGCAAATAGCACTATCCGTTGGAAAAATGTAAAGAAAAAATTTGGGACCATTTTTCAGAAAATGGCGTTTGAGTATTTCTGAAAATGTGGAATTTTGAACTCGTTTACACAGAAAACTGCTGAGTTCTCAAGAAACTTTATTTGACATATAAAATCGCAGAGCTTTGACTCAGGTCAGATCAAAACGGGTTTATTCAGTTTGGAAAAAATCGAACGCATCGTTTAGGCGCTAGTGTTGTTCACATACACCAGACGGACAGAGAGACGGACAGACGTTAAAAAAATCCCTTTTCGGTATCAGGGGACCAAAAGGTGTATTTCCGTTGATATCTCGAAATCGATTTTCCGCAGCATTACATAACTTTCTCAATACTACGTATATTAGTCCGTATATACGTATGTAAACGAGAAAGTAAAGATTCATAAGGTCAAAACCGGTCAAATGAAGGCAAAGGGTGCAAAAACTGTTGTGTGTGGCTTCCTTTAGACATGACTTTGAAAGGGACAATGAAAAATTTCAATGTCAAAAGAATATGTCGTGTGTTTGTAACGTGTGAGCATATATACATATTTATAACGCGGCCGGAATTTGTGTTTCCTAAGCTGTCCGAGATGAGCCGCGTCTCTGTCGTACTTGCTAACGTTTGGACCAACGTGTTGTGGTTCCCTTTCCCCTCTCCAGTAGCCCTGGAGAGGCGGGAGTTAATTCGCCCATAGGGATTGATTGATTCTTTCGTCTTTTTTTTTTTTTTTTTTAAATTTGTTGCGTCTATTTTGACGCAACGCGTCTCTAAACCCCTTGGGGGGGCGTTGAGCGCTTCGCGCTTCTTGGAGTAATCCTCCTCTAATAGCGCTTGGAGTAATCCTCCGTTAGTATAGTCTGTCGCGTCTCGTCGCAGTCGGTTGTCAAGAGGACCGCCAGGTAGCATCTCCGCGTACGCGCCTCCTACCGCGCGCTCCTGCGTCACTACCCAGCGGCCAGAATTAGGAAGGAATAAGGATACGGGTAGGGTTTAGGGCACTTCACAGGGGTTGGACTAGCCCTTGTGGAGCAGCCAAACTCGTTTTGTTGGAACAAATTTCACATGAGATTCGACGGGAATCGAACCCGGATCTCAGTGGTGAAAGGCTTGCGACTTTGCAATGAGCCACGAGTTCAGCAATTCGTCTTCCCGGGCGCGTCAACTGCTTTGGTCATTAGTCCCGTTAGTGTACTGCATGTTTTTCTAGGGAGATGGCGGTTATCTTCCCCGGCTGGAGGGCGAGATCCGGCGCCGACCTACCGTCGGCAAGTGGGGTTTCCCCTAACCAGAACTCCCCCACCAACGGGGCACCGCTCCAGCCTGGACAAGCTCTAAGCTCCCGACCAATCTCCCGGAATATGTGGTAGTGTAGTGCATGTTAGTGTGTGTGTGTAAGGGGAGAGGATAGGACAAGGAAGAGGAAGGACAGATCGCGCGCGGTCCGTGGCCCGTTGAGTAGGGTACTGCTCCGGCATTCGCCTGGTGTTGATCGGAGAAACCACGGAAAACTACCGATCAGAGCAGCCGGCCGCTAGAATTGTCCTCCAGACAGCGACTGAATTCGACCAAGCGGAAAAGCTAGTATCGAGAATCCTGCCTCTGTCAGGACTCGAACCTAGGATCTTCCGGTCAGACGCGCTGCAGTGACATCAGTTAATGCACTGAGCTACCGCTCCTGGTCGCCCATAGGGGCTACAGCGGATTAGGCTTCTGAAGCATAGGAAGGGCGTGTACCTTAAACGGACTATCTAAAAATAATCTTACATTTTAAATTAAACTAATTACAATAGCCACTTTGGTCCTTCATTTAGATACTGTAATTATGATTTGTTTTTTAAAGTTCTTTTTTCATAATTTCTTCTTTAGTCTTTGTTTTTGTTTTTGCATTCTAACACTTATTCACTCGTAAACTATATTTACATCTCATTCATTCACTCATTCACGCCACACCTCACTGGGCTCAAATGGCTACCGAGGCCGACTTATATGGGGGAGAAGGGTGAGCGGGATTGGTTCAGGTCACGACCAATAGGAAGAGGGCAGGTTGTACGGGGTTGGTGGAGAAAAACAGGGCTCTAGTGGAATAGGAGAGCAAGCGCGACGCATGAGAAGGGTAGCAATGAAAATTAGGAGAAGTTTTGAGGCGGATTAATATGTAAAAGAAGAAAGAGAGTGTTAAGGAAACCCCTGAGAGGCAAAGGAGCAACAGAAAATCGGCCCGTCATTGGTCGAACGTGGGGGTGTCTCCCTGGGAAGGTACCTGATTGGCGAGTCGATTGATTGATTGTTAGGAATTCCGGGTGCATCAACTACTATGGTCATTAGTCCTGTACGTGTAGTGCATGTATTTGCTTAGGAGGTGGCGATGATCTTCCCTCGCTGCATGGCGAGATCCGGCGCCGACCTACCGTCGGCTAGTGGGGTTTCCCCCTAACCAGGAATCTCCCACCTGCGGGGCACCGCCCCAGCCGGGACAAGCTCTAAGCTCCCGACCGGTCTCCCGGAATATGTGGTAGTGTAGTGCATGCTAGTGTAAGTGTGTGTGTGTGTGTGTAAGGGGGGAGGATAGAACAAGGAAGAGGAAGGAAAGATCGCGCCCGGCCCGTTTGTTAGGGTACTTCTCCGGCATTCACCTGATGTTGATCGAAGAAACAACTGAGACTACCAATCATAGCATCCGGCCGGCAGAATTCTCCTCCAGACAGCTAGTGAATTCGACCAAGCTGAGAAGCTAGTGTTGATAATCCTGCCATCGTCGGGACTCGAACCAAGGACTTTCCGGTCAGAGGGACTTCAGTTAGCAGGTCCAGAAAATCCGTTTTCATGTGGTGCTGAGGTGGATACCACCATCTCTATTTAAGTTAATGGGCCTTCTTGATATTTCCAACGTCTCTTTAACCCCTAGTCACCACTACTGAAACGTGGCTCATCCCGGATAGCCTAGATAATACATCTCGAATATACATCCACTGATTCCTACGCGACGCAGATTTGTTCCAAACACGTTTCGCCTTCGTCTCTAGAACGCCACTTATCACTTACTGTATGGTGCAGTTTATTGTCGTTTGAATTTTCCGTTTCTCTCACACGTTGTTTTCCTCGCATCGGCACTGGTGAATACTGAATGGTTGACGCATAAAAGTATTTAATGAAAACAGGAAAAGTTTTGTTTCATAACATTTGTTTTAGACAGACACTTGTAAAGAAGTTACTTTTAGGATACACAGAGCGTGCTAAAAGTTCAATTTTTAGTACTAGTGCAAAGTGCACAAGTGAGTTGAGGCTTAAATGTTGAGATTAAAGGGCGTGACTGTAACAAAGAAAACAAAATTCTTTCGTTTGACCGAACTACCTACTACTGAACTTAACATAACAAAGTTTCACACAATTAAATAATTTATATACTTGAAATGCCACACAACTAGCTGAATGTGACGTTGTCGGCGATGTAAAGTGTTTTAAAAGTATTTTCTTGTGTTGAATATTTATAAATGTCATGCATAGTTATGTTCAAATAATTTGTACAGTATTTGGCATTGAACTTATCTACGAAACGAGCTGATATTATTATACTTCCGTTCAAAAGTTACTAGCATTTAATAGCCTTGCATGTTACCTCGATACGGGATATGAACTGGTAAAATTGCAATGTCAAAATTGTAATCGCCGTAAAAAATACTTGCAGGTCGGGGTAATGCGAATAGTTAGAATTTGGAAAAGCTACATTTTTTTAATAAAATGCACAAAAATGCACATAAAATATCACCTACAAACTATTCTTCTGCGTTTTTGTCTAATCCTTATATAAGATTATTCTCAATTACTTTCGAAAATTCTGTCACAAAATCTTTTACAACTATTTTTCATTCTTCCCCGGATTTGCTTAGCAGTTCCATATTTTTGTCCGCTAATGTTTTAAGGGTTTAAAACTCCCCAAACTCAGTCTGATATGTACTCAGTTCTACTTCTGCAATTACTCTATTAATCGTTTCGTAGGCGAATCTATAAAAACATTAAAAAGCAACTGTTTTGTTTGTTTATGTGAGTAAGGTGTTAGTTAGGTTTAAAAAGAATAAGTTGTTAGTCACATTCATTTGAAAATCCGTATTTGCATTCTTATGAACCTAAATGAAAGATATCGAACGTGATGAAAATATAATTTTTTACTTTTATGAAACATGAATTACCTTGTAGTTTTCTGTGTTAAATAAGCTAATATCATCTTAACATGACATCTCTAAGTATTTTTTTTATTTTGAACTTTATGTAGCATGGAAGTGGGCGTGCCCGTTTTGACACATCGTGGGTGTTGCTTGAACGTCGTAGGTGCTTTTCTGCTTTCGTTGAGAGAAAAAGTTAATTGTTTGCTTCCTAGCGTTGGACACACTATTTCTTGTGACAATTGAGAGTTGAATAATGTCAAAATATCGCTGTTTGTGTTAGCCCAGCATATGGACCAGGAATGCACTAAAAAAAAGGAGCCATTTTCCGTAAGTTTAAAATTTTCATCTTTAGGGAACAATTTCTCAAAAACTAGTAATAGGAGGATGCTCAAATTTTAACGGAGCATTTATCACACCAGTTTATATGCTTTAAAGGGGTGGATTTATAAAATGTTAAATAATGTAGACAATATTCTTATAAATGTTAGTATTTTTAAGAACAAAACCGATTACAAAGGACAAAATTGTATATTTAAAAATTGTAGTTAAACAGCTTCGTTAAAATATTTATAAACAAGGAATATACATTCACATAAAATTTCAAGTCTATAAATTAAATAGTTTCTGAAAAAATGTTCCTTACATTAACGTTGGCGAGATAGACCATTCCGGCTCCCCTTAAAGAAACATCCCTAATTGACGCGATTGTAACACTTGGAGATGGCAATAATCATTCGCTCCAAGAGGCGTATCAACGGTATAGCAGACTTGGCACGTGCTTTGGGCGCCACTCACAAGGGGCGCTATTTAGAGCACACCCGCTATAATAAATAACAACAACTGCAGCGCCTCTGACCGGGAGGCCCTAGGTTCGAGTCCTGACGGCGGCAGGGTTTTCGACACTAGCTTTTCAGCTAGGTCGAATTCAGTCGCTGTCTGGAAGAGAATGCTAGCGGCCGGCTGCTCTGATTGATAGTTTTCCGTGGTTTCTCCGATCAACACCAGTACCCTACCAAACGGACCGCGCGCGATCTGTCCTTCCTCTTCCTAGTCCTATCCTTGCCCCTCTCAAACACACACACACACACACACTTACACTAACATGCACTACACTGCCACATATTCCGGGAGATCGGTCGGGAGCTTAGAGCTTGTCCGGACTGGGGCGGTGTCCTGGTTAGGGGGAACCCACTAGACGACGGTAGGTCGGCGCCGGATCTCGCCATCTAGCGGGGGAAGATCACCGCCATCTCCCGAAAAAAAACATGCAGTACACTAACGGGACTAACGACCACAGTAGTTGACGCGCCCGGAATTACTAACAATAAATCAATCAATAAATAAATAACAACAACCCTAATTTGAAGTATCCTGGCGGATATTACAGCTCATGTTAGGTACCATTGTGACGACTGCGTGCAGATACTAGTACTCCGAAACGTAACAAAATTAATCAATGGCTAAAAACACATTAGTCATATCTCTTCAGAACAGACTTGCAGTCGATATATGATAATCGGAGAAATAAATCAGTTTGTGGAATATTTCTAAATAAAATTGTTTACAGGCAAAATGTCTGACACTATTTACTTTGATAAACAGCTTACCCAGTCGCACTTTATGAAGAGGATTTTCGACTTCTCAACGCGCATTTAACATCTCTAAATTTCTCACTTCATTAACAACATAATAATATTATATTACGGTTTGCAAATGAGCAATATGACCATTTTCATTTCTTAGGAAACCCCTTAGGATGATAATATAGGTCCTTTCAAACTAATAAAAAATCCCTGTAAAACATGCACTTTATACATAAAAAGTTGATACTAATTTGTTTCAAGACAATTTTATGTAGGAGGTGAAAGTATTAGCTCACGAAGCGATTGAGAATTTTTGATTGAGTGATAGTGATGCCGGGCGCGTCAACTAATGATGTCGTTAGTCCCGTAAGTGTAGTGCAGGATTTTCATCGGGAGGTGGCTGTGATCTTCCCTCACTCTAACACATCTAACGCCTACCGTCGACAAGGGAGGTTTCCCCAACCAAGTATCTCCCACCAGAGAAGCACCACCCCAGGCAAGTGTGATAGTGTAGTGCATGTTAATGTAAGTGTGTGTGTGTGTGTGTGTGTGCGCGCGTAAGGGGTGAGGATAGAACAAAGAATAGGAAGGAAAAATTGCACGTGGTTCGTTTGTTAGGGTACTGCTCCGGCATTCTCCTGGTGTTTATCGGAGAAACCACAGGAAACTACCGATCAGAGCAGACGGCCGCTAGAATTCTCCTCCAGACAACGACTCAATTGGATCTAGATGAAAAGCTAGTGTCGAAAATCCGCCGTCGGTCCTCGCACCTGGGACCTCCCGGTCAGAGGCGCTGCAGGGACATGAGATGATGAACTGCCACCGCTCCCGGTTTGAGATTTTTTCTTACATAGTTAGTGTATCTTTATTATCGATAGTAATACTTGATTTCATCGTATTAATTTAAGTAAAATTAAAAAAAGTCGTGATAGGTTATACTGGTTAGTTTCATCTGACATCGACAGATCAGCTTTGCAAAGGCACTCTCTGGAGTTAATAAAAAATATCTGTGCACTGCAGTGTCTTATTCTTGGGCGTGATAATTCGAGTTAAGCCGTGCGAATTGTGTCCTGCCCTCGCGCGCTTTCAACCACCGTGTGTCGCCCGCTTCACCCCGCCCGCGCCGCCCGGCGGGCGAGGCCAAAGGGCAGCCGAGCGACGGTGGCCCTTTGACCGCGCGCTGACGTCAGCGCTCGCCCCTCCCCCGCCCCTCCCCCTCCCCGCCCCGCTCACGCTCTTTGTTTGGAGAGCCCGGCGCCCGCACGGGCCTCGCCGCGACGCCGCCCCGCCCCGCCCTCCGCTCTGCAACGCCCCGCCTCTGACCCGCTGTCCGACTCCCTCTCCCCCCGCCCCTTTGCCGGCACCGCTCCGCCCCGCCATGCCCCTCCCCGCCCCGCTCCGCCCCCCTCCGCCCTGCAACGCCCCAGCCTCTGACCCGCTCTCCGACTCCCTCTCCCCCCACCCGTTCGCCGTCTCCGCTCCACCCCGTTCCCGTCCCGATTCACCCCTTTCTAGTTCACACTCTCATTATCACACTTTCACTCTCATCATTCGCCCCACTGCGCCCAGCAATGCCCTCTTCTCTGCCCCGTTCCCCGTCCCGCTCTCTCCCTCACTCTCCGCCTCCCCCTTCCCCGCCGCTTCGCTAGTCACGCTCCACCTCGTTGTCGTCCCAACTCGCCCCTACCCGCATCACACTCTTCGACATTATTCGCCCCGCTCCACCGGGCAACGCCTCCGTTTCTGTCCCGCTCCCCGCCTCGCTCTCTCCCCGCTCTCGGACTCCCTCTCCCCAGCCCCTTCGCCGGCCCCGCTCCGCCCCGACCCCGACCCGATTCACCCCTCTTCACTTCACACTCTTCCTCATCATCCGCCCCGCAACGCCCCATTCTGTGTGGCGCTCTCCGCTCCGCTCTGCCCAGTTCTCCACCCTGCTCTCATCCCCGCTCCACCTCGCTCTCAACACCGTTCCCCGGTCCACCCCACCCCTAACACTCTCTCGCTCACCGCCTCGCTCTCTTCCCCACTTCCTCTCACTTCCCCGCCCTCCCAGCCTATCCGACCTATTCACTGTCCCGCTCTGCTCCAACTCCGTCCCTACCCGCTCCATCCCGCAACGCCCCATTCTCTGTCCTGTTCCCTGCCTCGCTCCACCCAGTTCTCTACTCTACTCTATGTCCAGTTCTCCTCTCTGCTCTCATACCCGCTCCACCTCACTTTCCGCCCCGTCCTCCCCGGCCCACCCCGCCACTCACGTTCTCTTCCGCGCTCACCGCTCTTTTCACCTCCTCACTTTCTCTCGCTTCCCCGCCCTCTCACCGCACTCCTCCTGCCCCCCACCCTGTTCCGATTCCTTCCCGCTCTACTCCTGCGTACCGCCCCGCCCTTCCCTCAGCTCCCTTCGGTTCACACTCCGCTCTCTCCCCCACTCTCCGCCTCCCTCTCCCCCGGCACCTCGTCGGCCCCGCCTCGCCCCGCCTCGCCCCGCTCCGCCTCGCTCCGCCCCGCTCCGCCCCGCTCCGCCTCGCTCCGCCCGCTCGGACTGTTCTCTGTCCTGTTCCACGGCCTGCACTCCGCCCCGCTCACCGCCCCGCTCCCTCCTCCACTCCGCTCTCTGCTTCGTTTTCTGCACCGCTCACCGCCCCGCCCTCCCCCGCTCACTCCCCGCTTCCCCATCTCCGCCCCGCCCTCTCCACCGTTGTCCGCTTCTATCTCCGCTCCGCGCCCATCACCCCCGCTCCGTCTCCTCCAACTCGCCCTGCCCCTCCCACTCACAAATCCAAGCAAGAAACGAGAATAATGCAACGAATACACCGACTAAAACCACAGATCATAAAATGGGACAAGACTAACTACAATATATCGTTGTTTGTTTTGCATGGAGAAAAAAATTATCTACAGCAAAATAGGTGCACGGCGTGACCTTCAACTATTATAGGTTCACGAAGTAGAGTGGTCGTATATGTTCTTGATAACGTTACGATATTCTGTTGTGACATCATCAAAAATTGAAGCGTTTGATTAAAGCTCTGAATTCCTAGTCGTCAATTCCTTGAAAAAATACTCGGAACCGGCTGCAATCAGTGAGTGAGTACTCCCCTAGCAGCTGAACGCCCCTGACCGCCCCTAGCCCCAAGAGGCTTCAAGACTTCGGCCCCTATTCTTAAACGTTCGTGATCATCTCGGACGTTCGTGATCGACGTCACGAATGAAATGCGAGTTTCCGTATTCTTAACCGCTTCACTCGTCTCGAGTAGTCATTCCCGCTCATGACATCGCGAAGGGTGGTGTGAATATAGTTTCCTCGTGGTCTTCGCAAACGGACAGTTCGAGACATCACAAATGATGTTTAGAATAGAAGCCCTGACCGTGGCGGCAAAGGTGGTTCAGGGCATCAGCTGATGACACTGCAGCACGATCAACACCAGGCGAATACCGGAGCAGTACTCCAACAAAAGGGCCACGGACCGCGCGCGATCTTTCTTTCCTTTTCCTTGTCCTGTTTTCATCTCTTACTAACACTTACATGCACTACACCACCATACATGCTGAGAGAGCGGTCAGGAGCCTACAGTTTGTCCCAGCTAGGGCGATGCCACGCTGGTGGGTGATACCTAGATGGGAAAAAACTCTCCCTACCGACACAGGTCGGCGCCTCGCCGTCCAACGGGGGAAAATCACAGCTTACTCCCGTGATAAGAAGATGCACTATACTTACGGACTAATGACCTTGACGTGCTCGGAATCGCTGATCCACCAATCAATCAATCAATCCAAGGGGCAGATTTTCGACACTGACTTCATAGTTATGTCGAGTTCATTCTCTGAATGGAGGAGCATTCTAGAAGCCGGGTGTTCTGAACGGTAATTTGGCTTTGACCCTCCTATCAATAGGAAGCGAACACGGAACGGTATCGTAACAAACGCACCACGAACTGCATGCAATCTTACATTCCTCTTTTTTCTCCCCTTTTCACGCCTTACTCACACACGTCCGGAGAATTAGAACTTTTACCGCCTGGACGTATGTCTGGCAGGGGGATATTCGTAGTAAACAAAAAACTACCCAAACCGACATAGAGATCGACGCCGAAAATTATATTCTATCTGGGAGGAACACCGCCACGTCTCGGGATGTAACACCGGCAAAAGTGGCTCACAGCATCAGCTGATGTCACTGCAGTGCCTTTGACCGGGAGATCCTAGGTTCGAACCCTGACGGTGGTAGGATTTTCGTCACTAGCTAGCTAGATTGATAGTGATTCCGGGCGCGTCAACTACTATGGTCCTGTAACTGTAGTGCGTGTTCTTCCTCGAGAGGTGGTGGTGGTCTTCGCCTGCTAGATGGCCAGATCCGGCTCCGACCTACCGTCTGCTAACGGGGCTTTCCCTAACCAGGTTTCGCCCACCAGCGGAGCACCACCCCAGCCGGGACAAGTTCTAAGTCCCCGACCGGTCTCCCGTCATATGTGGTAGTGTAGTGCATGTTAGTGTGTGTGTGAAAGTAAGGGGTGAGGACAGGTCAAGGAGGCGGAAGGAACGATCGCGCGCGGTCCGTGGCCCGTTTGTTAGGGTACTGCTCCGGCATTCGCCTGGTGCTATTCGGAGAAACCACGGAAAACTACCAATCAGAGCATCCGGCCGTTAGAATTCTCTTCCAGACAGCGGTTGAATTCGATCTAGCCCTGCCTGTATCTACAGTCGAAAATCATGCCTTTGGTGGGACTCGAACATAGGACCCGTCGGACAGAAGCACAGCAGTTTTGCACTCAGTTGATGCCCTGAGCCACCTCTCCCGTTCCTTTGCGTAGTTGTGGTCTGAGCAGCAATTCCGACGGAGATGACGTAGCCAATCGGCAACACCGCGTCCGCAGCCTCAGCGATCGTCCTTTCGCTCGTCGCCTTCATATTTCTCGCTGGAGATGCTCCTCTGGATCGAGCCCTCGATATTGAATCCTCGACCTCCCTTTGTGCGCTAAGACGCCCATTGTGTGTGGGGGAGGAGGCAACCGCCCCTGGATATTGGACTTCCGGCCGCGACCGGGATGTCAATCGCGGAGTAACAAGCCACAAGAATGGCACTCCCGGCGTGTTCTCGATATTCCCTATGTGCTCACGAGAAATGACATTTGTTTTAACACATTCAGGTCGCAATCTACGGGCGCCGATTATGGATGGCAAAAAAACATCGATGTTTTCCACTAGAAATAACGATATATTAACATAGATATTTTGCTTTCGAGGTTTGCTTCACATCCATGTTTTGACACTCAAACATCGATGTTTTTTATTTTTTCTTTTTTTTTAGATAAAGGGGTTTTGGCACGTTGTAGAGTAGCAGCAATCCACAGCAATATCGTTCTTTTTCGTCATCCTCTTTATCGTGCTGCACATTTCGCCTGAGCAAATCTGAGGGCATTTTAGGTGGTTTTACTTCAATGATATATGAATGCAAATGACTGAAGGGTAAAGGAGCAAAACACGATGTTCTTTATTGTTCATTTTATTCTTTACATTCGATAATAATTTTAATTATCATACTACTAACATGCTGGTAACTAAACAATAAAATATATTCCTTTTACATACTGTTATTAAAAATAGCATGCTGATTGAATAGGAAAATAGCATTTTATTAGTCTATAATTAAAACATCGATGTCTTGAACATGGATATTTTTTCGTCGGTGTTTTCATTGATATCGATAACCTTTTAGTGATGTATCGAAACATCGATGTATTGATGTTTCAGTAAAATTTACCATCTCTAGCGCCGAGAGGTGCTATATGCCTTACATTACGACGTCCGTAGACTCTACGGGCGCGTGGTTCGTACTGTATTTCTTCTTATATCATAACATTTCTCCGTGTACTGACTATTCATGGAAGTTCCTCGCCTCTAATGTAAATATTCACGACGCGAGAAAGTAAAAAAAATCTATACTAATATATAAAGACAGAAGTGCGTTGTCTTCCAGCGCGGTAATCTCTGAATCTACTCAACCAATGCTGATGAAACTTTTGTGCTAGCATCCTTTAAAGGCCTGAAGTACTATAGGCTATGATTTACAAACATAAACGGTAATATATTTTCAAAATAATTACTTTTCTGGACATTTTTCGCCTAGCCTTACATCACAGATTCAAGAGTACATCAATGTCAATAGTTTAGCTGCGCGCCACCAGAGGATGACGTCTGAGATCTACTACTGATTTCATCAATGTCCAGAATTATTGCGAAATTCATTAGAGTTTGAATAAGGTTATGTAATGTCCCTGTGTGAATATTTGAAAGAAAGCCGTAACTGAAGTGGTAAATAATGTCAATGTTCATGTATTGCTCTTTGTCCGTGTTATATACTAAGTGGCAAGAAATCATTGTGAGTTTGAAAGTGCTTTATAATTGAGGTAGGTTGAGGGAATAAAAAGTACAATAATATATAGTACAGAATATACAGTAATGTACAATGTTCAATATACGCATATCGTACACAATCTAAACGTCTTCTTTTACAGAAATTTTTGACAACTGAATTGTTTGACTAAACGACTGTCACAATTGTCAAAACATATTACAAATGCCAAAAGATGGGCAGTCTTCTAAAATGTTGAATCGGTTACTCAAAGGGAAGATCGACTTGCTAAAGTACTTACTCGCCCTATTAAAAACAATACTGCAAGAAGGGGAGAAATGTGAATAATTCTCTAAGTAGTAGGGCAGCTGTTCATTAGGACTCTCAATTTAACTATTTACTCAGTTCTTGGGTTCAAAATGGTAAAATGGAAAATGTGTATATGTTTTCAGTCCATTCAGTAAATTTTTTCTTCAATATGCGAAGGCAGTTTGAAGTGGTGTGTAATTTAGGAATGATCATTTACATATTAAGACTAATCTGTACAGTTGTTTGTCATATTAATTGCAGTTGTACTTTTTTCTTCTACATGCGAAGAAATTTAGTGCAGTGGTTGGCAATTAAGCAATGGTCATTACAATATTAAGACTAATATGTGCAGTTGTTTTGCATGTCACTGGCTTCTAATGAATGAATGAATTCATATATATTTTTCAATAAATAATTGGAAAAAATTAATTTATCTAAAAGTATTTTGTCTAAACAAATCTGGAAGTCCTTTGTTTCTATTTTTCAGTATTCATGTTCATAGTGGTAAAATGGAAAATGTTTGTATGTTTTCAGCCCATCCAGTAAAAGTTTTTCTTCAAGAATTTCATTTACATATTAAGACTAATCTGCGCTATTGTTTTGCATATCAATGGCTGCCAATGAATGATGTCATCTATATTGTTACATAAAATATAAGAAAAACTTAATTTACCTAAAAAAGTTTGTCTGAGCAAATATATAAATCTGGGAGCTCTTGGTTTCTATTATTCAGCTCTCACGTTAAAATTGGTACAATGGAAAATGTTTATTTGTATTCAGTCCACCCAGTAAAAGTTTTTCTTCAACTTTTGAAGGAGTTTTGTGCAGTGGTATGTATTTTCGGAATGACCATTTACATATTAAGACTAATCTGTAGAGTTGTTTGCATATCAATTGCTGTTGTACTTTTTTCTTCTAAATGTGAAGCAGTTTAGTGCAGCTGATGATAATTATAGAATGATAATTTATTTATTAAGACTAATATGTGCTTTAGTTTTGCATTTCAATTGCTCCCAATAATTGAATTTATCTATACTTTTCTATAAAAAATAGGCAGAAATTAATTGATCTAACAAAAAGTTTGTCTGAGCAAATAACTAAATCTGGGAGTTCTTGGTTTCTATTATTCAGCTCTCCTGCACAAATTGAAGAAATGGAAAGTAATATATGATTTTGTAAATCCAGTAAAAGTTTTTTTTAATATGGGATGCATTTCAGAGCAGTGGTATGTAATTTAGGAATGATCATTTACATATTAAGACTAATCTGTAAAGTTGTTTTGCATATCAATTGCTCCCAATGAATGAGTTCATATATTTCTAAAAAAATAAGCAAAATTTATTTGGTCTAAAAATATTTTTGTCTAAGAAAAGAATATCTGGGAGTCTTTGGTTTCTATTATTCATATTTCAGGATCCATAATCTCTATCACTTGAGATAAAATAATGATGCTAATATTGTTTTGTTATGTGGCTCAGTGCATTGTCAATTTATTATTTACACATAATGTAATGTTGGTGTATCATTAGTTTTCTATTGTATCAGTCGTATGATGAATTGATTTACCAGAACAAATAAGTTTTATACTACATGTTACTATCACACAGGACATTAAACATATATATTTTTGTCATCTTTAGAATTATAAAAACTGGTAAATATGTTTCAGAATAGATAGAAGTATTTTCATTTATTTTTATGATTATGAATCATCAATTACGTTATGACATCTATAACTATTACTCCGGATCTACCTACTACCGTACCCGTGCATGAACTTCCGAATGTTATACTCTGCTTAAAACAGTAAGTCCCTTCAAGGTCACGAGTTGACAGATCAATTTCAAAACTTTTTTTATGAATACAATAGAGGAAAAATATAAAAATAGGATAAGTTTTACAACGTGACAGTTTTGATAGTGTTGGAATATACAAAACTCCACAAAAATTTTATGAGTACAAGTATTTTGTTTTGTAGTTTAGATTTCTTTATTGCTTTTAGTTATAAAGTGAATGTTTAGAAGCTGGAACTTCATATAAGGAAAATGTTATTATTTGTGGAAAAGTGACCGAGGTAACCTGGAAATTTCTAAATGGGTGCCAAGAGAAGGCAGCTATCGTGGCGTGGCAGGGAGTAGGGTGGAGAAGGGATACAATGGAAGAGATAGAGGTAGGTCCCGCCGCAGGGCATGAAAAGATTGAATTCCTCTTCCTGTATAATAATTTACTGTAATAAATGCCCGAGCAGCGCCGGGTAGTTATATATAATAGAATAATAGAAACAAATTATATAAATAGAAACAAAAGAATAGAGCAATATGGTGTTTATGTCATCTGACAGACTGCATTTAGCACTATCTCTATTAAAAGTTTACAGAAAAAAGTTGGATCCGTTTTTGAGAAAATCTTGTTTTAGTAATATTTTAAAATTAAAAATATTTCACGCAATATTGCGCGAAAACGACTAAAAGTTTCAAAAAAATACCTGATCTTAATGAAAGAACTAATTATCGACAACAAATTTCATTTGAGGGAGAAATCGATATCTTCAATTTTGTAGTTGAAGAAAATCGAAACAGAAAAAAATTGAAATTTTTACACTTTTCGAAAATTTTGAGTTTATCGAGAAAATCGGACCCATGCCATCTTTATCACTGTATTTTACTCTATGTTTACAATAAATTTAAAGAAACAATTGGGAACCGTTTTTGAAAAAATGAAAAATGACCGGGGGGAGGTGCATGTAAAGTAATACCAAAAATTGCCAAAGTTTGAAGAAAGCTTTTCAAAATCAATGAATCTCGAGTCGAGCCACATCGTCTTGGGAATATGCATTTTGGAAAATAAATCGTATTTATAGTTTAGGCGCTAGTGGTATTCACAGATGGACGGACGGACGTTTTAAATAAAACCTCTTTTTCGGTATCGGGGGACCCCAAAACCTGTATTTTCGTTGGAATCTCGAAATCGATTTTACGCAGCATTACATAACTTTCTCTATACTTACATACATACATTTATTTGAACCACAAATTAGGTATGACCCGGTGGCAGTTAATTAACCATAATTACAAAAATACTAATAAAATAATAAAAGTGTACAGTACAAAAGGAGAATGAAATAATCTTAATATCCCTAATATTAATTATTATAACATTTTTAACTCTACCATGATATACAATAATTGTGAGTTGATGATACTAAAAATCAATACAAGTTACATAGATACTGGCAAAATTATACACTTTTTTAAAAAAGGTTATTGATTCCCTTCACTACACTTCATTCCACTGCACTACACTACACTGTTTTGCTTTAAGTTATACTGACCAGAACTTCACAGCACTTCACCGCCCTTCACTGCACTTAGTTACTCATTTAATATCTAGTAGGCCCTATTCTCAGCTTATTCTAACTTATTTCTAAAACTTCGGACACATAGTGGAAAGGCTTTGTAAGTTGTTGGGGGGAAACTATTACAATCTCTAATTGCATTGATACAAAATGAAAATTTCATAAGATCTGAATTTTGTTTCCTTCTTCGAATTTTGGGAGTGAGATGACTGTGGTCGAAATAATTTAGCTTTTCTAGTCTAACCTGAGTTTACTTCCAAGCTGGGTGGCCTACGTACGATTTATAAAGAGCACAAAGCCTCGCCCTTGTTCTTCTCTTTTTCAGCGGTTCCCGTGGCTGTTTTTTGCATTAGTTCTACAGGTAATGAACGGGCCGGTTTGTACTTAGGGAGGAGTGGACTGAATTTGATGTGGTTTTTGTACATTCCGGTCCGGTAGTCCGGTTCGATAGTTCAGTTCAAGGAAATTTAGGAGTAAGAACCATCTGTCAATAAGTCGTGGTTTCACTTTGCACAACAATGAAATATTTGATCACTTTTCACTTACAGTTAGATTTACGTGGGTACAGTTAATAACAGACATTTATTGTCAAACACATGGCAGTTCACATAATTACATTTGAAATAGTGACACACAGTTGATATACTAATTTGGTGCTTGGTAATGGCTAATCGCCCTACACGAGACTTCAACGATTTAACGTGTCAACGTGTGGCGCAACACGGAGTCAACAGACATTGCTTACAACTCGTGGCCGTTCACATACTTGCACTTGAAATAGTGACACACAGTTGATATATTAATTTAGTGCTTGGTAATGGCTAATCGCCCTACACGAGACTTCAACGATTTAACGTGTCAACGTGTGGCGCTACACGGAATCAGCAGACATTGGTTACAACTCGTGACAGTTCACACAATTGCACTTGAAATAGTGACACAGAGTTGATATACTAATTTGGTGCTTGGTAATGGCTAATCGCCCTACACGAGACTTCAACGATTTAACGTGTCAACGTGTGGCGCTACACGGAATCAGCAGACATTGGTTACAACTCGTGACAGTTCACACAATTGCACTTGAAATAGTGACACAGAGTTGATATACTAATTTGGTGCTTGGTAATGGCTAATCGCCCTACACGAGACTTCAACGATTTAACGTGTCAACGTGTGGCGCTACACGGAATCAGCAGACATTGGTTACAACTCGTGACAGTTCACATAATTACATTTGAAATAGTGACACACAGTTGATATACTAATTTGGTGCTTGGTAATGGCTAATCGCCCTACACGAGACTTCAACGATTTAACGTGTCAACGTGTGGCGCAACACGGAGTCAACAGACATTGCTTACAACTCGTGGCCGTTCACATACTTGCACTTGAAATAGTGACACACAGTTGATATATTAATTTAGTGCTTGGTAATGGCTAATCGCCCTACACGAGACTTCAACGATTTAACGTGTCAACGTGTGGCGCTACACGGAATCAGCAGACATTGGTTACAACTCGTGACAGTTCACACAATTGCACTTGAAATAGTGACACAGAGTTGATATACTAATTTGGTGCTTGGTAATGGCTAATCGCCCTACACGAGAATTCAACGATTTAACGTGTCAACGTGTGGCGCTACACGGAGTCAACAGACATTGCTTACAACTCGTGGCCGTTCACATACTAGCACTTGAAATAGTGACGCACAGTTAATATACTAATTTGGTGCTTGGTAATGGCTAATCGCCCTACACGAGACTTCAACGATTTAACGTGTCAACGTGTGGCGCTACACGGAGTCAACAGACATTGCTTACAACTCGTGGCCGTTCACATACTAGCACTTGAAATAGTGACGCACAGTTAATATACTAATTTGGTGCTTGGTAATGGCTAATCGCCCTACACGAGACTTCAACGATATAACGTGTCAACGTGTGGCGCTACACGGAGTCAACAGACATTGCTTACAACTCGTGGCCGTTCACATACTAGCACTTGAAATAGTGACGCACAGTTAATATACTAATTTGGTGCTTGGTAATGGCTAATCGCCCTACACGAGAATTCAGTGTTTTTACGTGTAGGAGCGCTACATGGAGCCGAGGGCTCTCACGTGCTGTGCGCAACATATTCTTATGTCGACTAAAAGTTTTTTAATGAGCGACTGAAGGATCGCGAGATTTGGATCAGAGAGCGCGTGGGAGTGGAAGTGGGGCCCCAGCCAATCATTTCTGAGCATTTGAATTGGTTCTGGAACCTTCCACAAAGAAGGTTCGTTTATATCGGTTACAGCCGTTGTCACTTCTTGGAATCCGCTCGCGTTCATGTGCGCGAGAGGCCTTTAGCAGTGCCCCGAACCAACGGATTCCGCGAAGCAGATAAAATAAACTTCCAAGCACTAAGGTTATATATAATCTTTCTGTTCTGCTGTGGGCCAGAACATACACCCCCTGTGCAAGACTGAAGCATCAACTGCACAACTTGATTAGCAGGCATGGGATCACACTCTATTGTAACAATATTGATATTAATTTCCTTTGTGGGAAGTTTGAGAGTTTTAACTGTCTCCCAAGTAATTAAATTGATAGCACTTCCACTGTCAAGTAGAGCATTTAAATGGTAGGGTTCCCCTTTAGGGGTGAAACTCACATGTTTAGCAGGAGGCAGTAACACTCCACAGCCAGCATGTATAGTGCTAGCAGCTGACACAACAGCTGGCTGGGGCGCCTCTGATGAGTTTTTATCATTACGAAAAACTGATGATGTGATTTTTTACAAATGGAACAATACTTACTACAATTAGTATGCCTGTTTTAAATCTTGGACACCTGACACACCTATTTGTTGTCTCAACAAATGCCATCCTAATCTTCTTTGATAAATTTAAAAATTTGGGAACATCACTAAGAAAGTGCTCTGATTTACATTTTTAGCACCTTTAACCAGAGGGGAATTTGTTTCTCTTATTATCACCCTTTGTAGATTGGGGGGAGGGGTCGGGTCTGACACTAAGGCCCCTCTGTTGTTGCTGCAGAAATTTCATGAAAGTTTGGAAATGAGGAAAATTCTCATTATTCAAGGATAACTCCCACTCCCTGAGAATGTTCTGTGGGAGTCCCTTGGCCACAAGAGCAATAAGTAATAGATCTGAGAGGCCATATTCATCCATGAGAGCTAATAGGGCATTAATATGCAAATTGCAGAAATCGATTAGTTTTCGTAAGGATTTGGCACAGTCAGGATTCAATCTGGGGGGTGTAAAATTGAATTCAAATGCTGAGACACAATTATTCTTGGATGATCAACGGACCCCGCGAAGCAGATAAAATAAACTTACAAGCACTAAGATTATATACAAACTTTATGCACTGCTGTGGGCGCGAACAAGTAAACGTATTCGTTTTTCTCTGTATTCTATGTAGCTTTTCCGGTGCGACTTTTTATTTGGATTCGAACATGCCACTCCGTATTCCATGAGAGGGCGAACCAGCGAAATATACGCTAATTATTTAGCGTTTGCAGAACTGTTTTTAGAATTCGCATTACAAAACACAGTCTTCCACGTTTTTATCACTACCAGCATATGCTCCTGCATATGCTACCACATATGCTTCTCCCAACCTAATTTACTATCTAGATGAATGCCTAAATACTTGCATGATGAGATACTTGGAATGATATCCTCATCTAAACGATAGTCTGGTTCCTCATAATTTCGTCCCCACTCGAATGTTATTGTTTTGATTTTTGATCCGTTAATTCCAATGTCATTTCTTTCAGTCCAATCACGTAAATGTTTCAAATCCTGCAGTAATATATGTTTCTCCACATTACCTTTGATTTTTCAGTATATAACACATTCGTCTGCAAATAAACGCACCTTTGATTGTATGTTAACATGAAGGTCATTCATGTACGCTAAGAAAAGGAATGGCTCTAAAACTGTGGAACCCCTGAAGTAACAATACCCGTGGTCGAAAACTGACTTCAATTCTAACTTTTTGTTTCCTGTCTTTAAGAAATTCGCTTATTCGCTTATTCACTTCACAACTCTAGCATCAATTTCTGAAGTTAATAATTTCCTAATAAGTAGACCATGCGGTACTATGACGAATGTTTTCCCAAAATCATTTACCATTGCCCCACCCGCGTCAGCTAGATCTTGAAACAGAGAAACAAATTGGCTTTCGCACTTATATCCACTTCTAAACCCATGCTGTCCGTGAAAATTTCAGTTCCCTTTTTCCCATTCGCGGCGAATGTACCCGGCTATTAAATGCTTCATTATTTAGCGTACTACTGATGTTGAAGATACTGGTCTATAATTACATACTTTCGTTTTATCACAATTTTTGAAAATTGGAACAACTATAGCTATTTTCAAGTCGTCCGGTAAACTTGCGATATTAATAGAAACATTAAATAATCGTTACAAACAGGTCAATTCTGCCTCACCACCGAGTTTAATAAAATTTGTCGAGATGCCGTCTGGCCCGCGTGATTTACCGTTTTCCAGTGATTTTATACGTTTCCGGAGTTCCCATGCAAGAAGCTTGAACTGGTTTTCAATTGGAAAATAATTCACTTGCTGTTACACTCGTTTTGGTTTGAAAGCCGATCCGATTGATGCAAAATCGCGTTGAACATATTTGCTTTTGTTCGGTAGTCATGCAGTAGTGCAATGTTTGCGACTCGAATTTCCTGAATTTCTTCCTTATTCCTCCCTGCGTCTGGAAACATATTTGTAAAAGCCTGACCAATTATTTCTTTCTGTCTCTAAAATATTTTTAAAAAATTAATGCGCAATTTCCTTTTCCTTTTTTAACTCCCTGAAGTAATTTTTAAAAGTTATCATGTCAGCTGCTAGTCTAACTTTTCTCTTGACACGCCGTATCTCCCCATTAAAATATCCAGGATCAGGATTATTTTTCAGTATTTTGCAAGGAACGAACGTATTTAAAACAGTTTCTACGATTGATTAAAAAAGCTCCCCACTGTTCCTCCATATCACTTCTGTTCTCAGAAATTGGTCGCATTTTTCTCTTAAGAAATTACGTAATCCTTCGAAGTTTGCTTTTCTACATTGCCTGATTATCGTTCCTTTTGCCTTAGATCGCCTAATCACGTTTGCTTATATTTCTACCATCATTGCTTTGTGGTCGCTAATTCCCTGAAAGACGTTGCAAAAAAGGAACATTTCTGCAGGATTGACATGGAACATGTCCAAAAGATCCATTTATCTCTTGTCTTATGAGCACACCCTAAGGCGGATTCATGTATAGTATATGTTGTGG
>BLKR01015884.1:0-46199 GCA_011170035.1 Teleogryllus occipitalis
CATTCTGCAGCACGATTAGTTTCAATTATTGGGGATCCGGGAAAAAATTGAGAAAACGTGAAAAATATAATTTAAGAGGGAGTACTAGATTGCAGGTGAAAAGAGGGTGAGGCAAAACCGAAAAGAGTGTCTCCACTACAGAGATAAGGAAACTAGTACAAGAAAGACTGCGCCTTTCTGAGCTCCACGCGTATACCTTCTTATAGAATAATGAGTGATCAATGAATCGGGGCGCGACAACGGCTAAGGTCATTAGTTCCGTAAGTGTAGTCCATAGTTTCATCGCGGGATGTGGCAGTGATCTTGAAGGTGTGCTCCGGCTCGCTGGATGGTGTGATCCGGTACCAATCTATGTCGGCTTGCTGGGATTTTTTCAACCTACCTATCGTCGGCTAGCGGGGATTTCCCTAACCAGGTATCTTCCACCAGCGTGGCACCGACCCAACCCGGACAAGCTGTAAACTCTCGACCAGTCTGTCGGTATGTATTATTAGTAGATTATGTACATAAGTGTTACATATAAGTGTGTGTGTGTGTGTGTGTGTGTAGATTATACATATAAGTGTGTGTGTATTACTGCATATAACTGTGTGTGTGTGTGTGTGTGTGTGTGTGTGTAAGTAATGGGGAAGGATATGACAAGGAAAGGGGAAGAAAAGATCACGCGCGATCCGTGGCCCGTTTGTTAGGGTACTGCATACACCCGGTGTTGATCAGAGAAACCACGGAAAACTATCGATCACAGCAGACTCAGCAATTCTCCTCCGGCCAGCAACTAAATTCCACCCAGCTAGTGACGAAAATCCTGTTACAATCGGGACTCGAACTCTAAGACTTCCCGGTCAGAGGCACAATAGGAATTTCCTTCTAATTTAATGCAACAAGTATGTCATTTAAAATGGAGAATATGGCTGTGACTTGTGGATCTGTTACTCCTGAAGCTATGTTGTGCAATTGTGAAGACATTATTTGTATTGAGAAACTGAGTCTATCATTGCAAAGCCTTTCCAGAATTTTTGAAAATCCTGATAACAGGGAGATAGGTCTATAGTTCATTGGATCACATTTATTGCCCTTTTTAAACAATGGTTTAATATTTGCCATTTTGAATACATCTGGGGAAATGCCCGTTTTTAGAGAGTAATTGCAAATACGGAAGTGTGGTTGCACTATATATACGAAACACCGTGTTTAATAAGAAAATCTCGAATGTTGTCCAGGCTTACTGGGAATTTATTCTCCATTTGTGCTTTGATTTTAAAAATTTCAGAGGGTGTCATTTCAAAATATAGAATTGATGATTTGTGTTACTACATTAGTGTTAGGTTGGTGTGTTTTATTGTTTAGAGAGAATTGGAGGATTCATTTTTCACGAATTGTTAAAAATTGGCTATTGAATATGTCATCTATTTCTTGTGAGGCTTGTAAAGTTTTGTTTTTGTAGTAGAGCTGCATATTTTACTTTCTCGCTACCACTTACGCAGTAAGCTTTCGCTGCGCGAAAAAACCGTGAATTTTCAGCAGAAAAACTCTCATTACAGGGACCTGTTAACGAAAAAAGTGGATAACTCCTATTATTAAATTCAGAAAAAATCATGTAACAGGCGGTGAAGCCAGAATCCATGTGTTGTGGTTTCTTAATTCCGAAAAATGACGGCAAAACGTCTGTCTGTCCGTCTGTCAACAACGCTATGAGATAAACCGTTTAGTAAACTTTCCCCAAAATTGATGTTCCCCAATCGATGTGGCTGATGTCGCGGTCCCTTTATTTATTTATTTATTTATTTATTTATTTATTTATTTATTTATTTATTTATTTATTTATTTATTTATTTATTTATTTATTTATTTATTTATTTATTTAGTCAAAAACAGTCAAAAACTGTATGTGACGTAGGGGGGGAGAAAATCATCTGCACACGCTTTCTTGAGGTTCAGAATCCCTTCCCAACTATTTAACTATTAATAGTTGAAAGATGAAAAAATAGTAATAATAATAATAATAATAATAATAATAATAATAATAATAATAATAAATTTTAAAAAGCGGAGATTAACATTTCAAAATCTTGATATTTTCGTTACCGAATTATAGAAAACTTATTTGTAACGGTAAACGAACGGATTTAATTTTTCTATTGCTAACAAATAGAAACTCACCCTAAGCTCTACTACCACTACAAGCAAAAGGAAAGCTCAACAAAACGTGCGCATAGTGAAGCTACATTTACGTCCAGGAGCAAATCAAGGGGCCATCTCAGCATTTGCTCAATGGATCAGGGAAACTGGACTTGAATTTGGAAACTGGACCCTTGAATTTGAAACAGAATTGAAACAGAGGTGCTTTACATGAAGCCCCATGGACATTTTCAAAAGTTTAAGGACGTTGAAGATGTGCAAGTCTCATGTTGGTTAAAAACTCTGATTTTTCGAAAATTTCAAAAATTCAAAACTTTTTCGGTGTCTTCCTACAACTACAATTATGAAGATGGAGGTTTTTTCCCTTAATGTAATCTGTCCCTTACAGATAGATTTTGAAATAAAGTCACGTACAATCTTTCGAAAATTTCAGTATTTTTCGCGTAATTTTGCGTGAAATATGGGCCATTTTTATTTTCTTTAAACCTTTTTTTCTTGAAAACGACACAGAATTTTGAGGGAATGGTGCAGTCTCATGTTCGTTAAAATGCCTTTTTTTTCGAAAAATTAAAAAAAATTCGGTGAATTCCTACAACTACAATTGTAAAGATGCATTTTTTTTGTTAATGAAATACTTTCATCGAAAACAGATTTTCAAATAAGGTCATGTTGAATTTTTGAAAATGTGAGAATTTTTGTGTAATTTTGCGACAAACAGTCCGCTCCGAATTTACTGCGCTTGCTGAACATAATTCCAGCCAGTTGGATGCTTCATAAGTTAGAATTTGTATATTATTTCATATTTCTTTGATCGTTTCTTACATTTGAGCTTTCCTAATACATTTACAATTTTTTTTTGATTTTATTTAAAATCTATTTTAAATGTGGGAATGTAGAGTAATGCACTTCAAATCCAGTAATTTCGAAAATATCATATTTAATTATTATTTTTGTCTATCCATTTTAAGTTTCTTGCTAGCGGTATCAACAATGCTAATTGGTAAAATGTGTATCCCATATGAATTAGATGTAATTGTTGCTTGTTGCAACCCATTGTTGAAACGCCGCACTGTTAACAGAAGGAGATTATGACGGCTGCCTTTTGTTCGCGTTAATATAAACAATTTTATTTACGGCCAAAATACGCTTCGTGCATCGTTGGTACATATATGTAGAACGTGAATACACTGAAGTCAATAGCAAACAATTGTTTTCGTTTAGACATTTGAATTAAAAAAGGTGTATTTTTCATGTTTCATTTGTTTAAGAATTTTTCCAATGATAGTTGAGGTGAATGATACAAATTATCATATTTAATACTATAATACAGCCATTAAGAATATCGCGAGAAAGTACGTGCGGTTGTAGCACCTCGAGTTTCTATTATTATTAGTTGGGGCTAGGTGTAGTCATTTTGATAAGGTCCCACAGAGCTTTTATTTTGTTAGGTGCATTTGCAATTTACTTTTCATGTGTCATAATTTTGGCTTGTTTGATTACTTTTTTAGGTTTGAATGATATGTTTTGTTGTAGATAATGAAGTTGTAATAAGTTACATTTGTTATGTGCTAATATTTTATACATGTTACATTTTCTTTCACAGACACTTTGATTCCTTCTGTTGTCCATTATTTGGTTTTATAAATTTGGATGTTTTTGCAAATAAAGGGGCATTGATAGTGTATTAAGAATATTTTTATGAATGAGTTAAACTTATCATTTGTATTGGTTGCCTTGTATTCCCATTTTGTAATCTGAGCAAGTATTGGACTTTCATTATGTTTCTTAGTTACGGGTTTCTTGGTAAGTTGTCTGTTCTGTAATTTTTCATTCTGTTTGAAGTGTTGGAATCTGGGCATTGTGGACACTGAAATGTATGGTTAATTGTAACAAAAGAAATACTATAGTTATTTGAATCAATTATCAGGGGTGCCCAGGGAACACCAGGGCCATGGGGCAATTGATCTATGAGAGGTCCTCATTTCAAAATAAAAAAATTCCTTTCTCCCTCAGTTCATGAACATAATTCATTTTACATACATCAGAAATAACTCATATCATTTAATTTAGTTAGAAATTAATAAATTTTTATTTTTTTAAATGAAAAGAAAAATCAAGAACCAAATTAAATCAGGGCCTTGGGGGAGTTGCCACACCTATCCCCTCATCAGGTCATCCCTGTCTAGTATCAATTGATCTACAGCTGTGCTACTATTTTTTAATACTCGGGTTGGTGTATTTATGGTTGTTTATAGATGGTATGAACTTACTAGGTTTTGAATAGATTTGCATTACTGAATTGTGTGAGGCAATTTATATTGAAGTCACTGCAATGTAAAATTTTATACTGTTTAAGGTTTTAAAGTTTTATTGGAATAATTTTCAGACATTTTATAAACATTTTCTAATTCCCAGTGGGGCTGCAATATGTTCATTACATATTTGTTTTTATTGTAGTTTAATCAGTAATGTTCGTTGTTCATACAGTATTCTCTAGAGCACAATATTGGAATGTGGTTGACTTCTCGTCAAGTAATACTTCTTAATCAGTGAGTTTGTATTTCAGTGCTGTGGAATAACAATTTTGAGATTTTAACGGAAATACGTTTTGCACATACTTACAACAACAAAAATGTGTTTTCCTGTCTGTCTGTCATCTGTACGTTTGTCAGTTCGTATGTGTTCTACACAAACTGAGTGCTTTTCACAGGATTGTTTTCAAAATGAATTCCCCCATTGATTTGGTGTGACTCAAAGCCCTGCGATTTTGAGAAGAATTCTTTGAATTTTCGGGGTACTTTAAATGAAGCCCCTGCGACATTTTCTAAACTTTATTAAAAATGGCTTCATTTTATCTTTAAATTTCTTGTAAGGGTAAAGTGAAAAACATTTATAAAGATGACATTGATTTGATTTTCATGGATACCCCTACATCGTCAAAAATTGGAAAAGTTTGAAATTTTATTTTGTGTCTTCCTACAAATACAATATTGAATATATTATTTTTTCTTCAGATATAATTGTTTTTTCCACAATTAATTCTTTAACAAATCTTATAGAAATTTTAAAAAAAAATTAATATTATTTGTGTAATTTTCAGTGAAATATGGGCAATATCAAAAACTTTTAGAAACTAGATTTTCTCAAATATGGCCCCAGATTTTTTCTTCAAACTGTTTGTACAGTTAAAGCTAAAAGCTGCGTTCATAAACATAACATGACATAAACACCATTTTGTCATCTTTTTCTTCTTTGTCTTTGGCATCATTTTGTATTCTTTTGTTCTTTCAAAAATTAAACAAATATATTTTTTTTATGATTTATGGTATTTTCTAAATATCTCTCACATTGTTAATATTTACATTATTACATCTGTTTGTAGATATTATTGCATTTGTGAGTACAAGTACTTCACGTGATGTCAAAGAAGGTTCTCGAAAACAGGTTTTGCTGTGAAAATGAGCTCAAAATTCCGCATTTTTAGAAATGCTGGAATGACATTTTCTCTAAAAGCCTCCAATTTTTTTCTTTAAACATTTTGTGCAGATAGTGCTAAACACATCACCTATAGAATATATTTTAGGGAGAAAACAACCCATTGTGCTAATGGAGGGGACTGAATAATGTCTCCTGAATATTATTTATGCAATGAATGATATTGAGTGTCATTGAGACAAATATATTCAAAATTGGTAGGTACATTATTGGTCATGTGTGCTTAAAACCCTAAATTTTTCAGATAAACGTGGGTTTGAGAAGACAAGGCAGACATTTTATAGTTATATCTGAAATATTAAAGGTAGGCCTACAAGATTAGCAACATCTCATTACAAATTTACATAGCCATTATTCTATAAAGTCCAGTCATTTTATTGATTTCTCTGTTTGTTTGACTGATATTTACTGGTAGCTATCCAGGTTAAATTATCAATAAACACAATAACTTGTATTATTTTAATTGTAATTAATCTGACATATTGTAAGTACGTGTTGTCATAACAATACATTCGGAATTATTTCGTTCCGTGGATATGACTAATTTTGAAATTGCCGCCATGTTCCCGAAAGAGCCTCCATTGTGCCTCCGCCCACATTGCCACCGCATTTTCCCGCGTTTTCAATTGCGATTGGGACAGTTGCACTCGTTACACCGGTGTGATTCGGTCCGTCGTCCATGTAGTTCTTCGATGGTACGTTTGCTCCGTGGTGGCGCTAGTGAATAGTGAATCGACTTTGTGACTCACGAACCGTGAGAGCGAACCTCAGGCTTCTACGAAGCAACGTGCAACTTCCTAGTGTGGTATATTAAAGAATTCATTTACAAACAATGGTTCTATTATTTAATTTACATTGAAAACTAATAAACCACAAATAACTGGAGTCGTGTAAAAGAAACAACTCACTTCATAAATATTCCTTGAGTAATTATACTTCTTCCATGCATTTGTATTACTACATCCATTTGGAACAGATCTTCAGATTAATTGGGCAGTTTGACATAAAAGATGATATCATTGATTATTAAAACGATTCATAACGTTCGTTTCTTTCAAGATGTACTAAACATTCTATGATTTATGAAATATTAATTAGATTATTCATGAATATCCATTTTCTCCGATTTTGAAAGAGCCGCCTCAATAACTGTGATCCACCAATCACAGCGCAGATACCGTCACAATTGGTGAACGATTTGAACGATTTCAACGATTCAACGAATCGTTAGGAAAAGTAATCGAACAAACGGTTCAATCAACAGTTGGGGCACCACCGGATCCCAACACTAATCACAACAGCAGCGGCAGTAGCAAGAAACCAGTCGCAATAGGAGCACACAACACTGGAAGATACAGACTCACACACATGATACATAAGCAAAGAAGTAATGGCGCTCTTCAATTTTCTGTTGCTTTGCTCTGTGAGATATCATTCTATTTATTTATTTATTTATTTATTTATTTATTTATTTATTTATTTATTTATTTATTTATTTATTTATTTATTTATTTATTTATTTATTTATTTATTTATTTATTTATTTATTTATTTATTTATTATATTACTTACTTTATTTATTATATATACTTTATTACTTTATTTATTATATATATTATATATACTTACTCTATTTATTTATTAAATATCTGCAACTGCAGTGTCATCAAAATTTGATGCTTCTGTTTGGTAAATATTTCCTATTCTGCCTTTAATTGGTAAATGCCTTTGATTGTGAAGTAGTCATGAATAAATTGGAAAATACAGACTTGTAGTTCTCTCACGGCCTGAATTTCTCCACTTGAAATTTATGATTAATAATATTCGTTCACGCAATGCAGTTGAAGATGGTATACTTAAATCACGCTTATCTTTTCTCATTTAAAGTATATAATGAATTTTTCTATTTCCACTTGTTTTTCGATTCAAACCATTATTTCGAAATTGATATGTATTAAAATGCATTTTCATTGGTAACTTCTTTTTGTCAAAACTTATTTCATCTTTCAAAATCAGAACTATGTACAGTTCTGGAAACATAAATTTATCGGGGCCGTCTGCGGCTAAGTTCAGCTTTTGCACGGCTTGGGCAGCCCTTGTCACGATGAAACGTCGCAGGCGGAGCCTCGCAAACCATCGTAGCCAATCTCAACGCAAGGGGAGTGTCCTAACAAAATTTCGTCGTAGAAAATGGCGGGCGCCGCTAGTTCAGATGTGAAAGTGTTTTCAAATAAAAATACGTGCAAGAAACACTTGAATGTATATGAAAGTTAATTCATTGAAATATGTATGAACACATAGCACTTAACTTCTGTTAAAACAATTCTTTTTGAAGAAATTATATTGATATCAGATAAAATAACCCTTATTTTAGACCAATTTCTAAAACACATTTTAATTCCAATATTATTGTCCCCACACAATTCATGAATTTTAATAAATTACCAGTTCTACAGATTTTTTTTGATAAGATTTCGATCATATTTGCATATTTGAAGTTGTTCATACGTTTATTAAATTTGCAGAAATTGCAAAATAGTCTTTCTCGAAGCGATAGATGACTTCTATTTCAGAAAAAGACAGTAAAACATAGTGTATATTTATATTAAAGTAACAATTAAACTAGATATTAAGCAATCAATTTGCATCTCCTGTCAAAATTGTTATTTTGCGATATTCAACTTAGAGATAATTTGGGGACACTCTCCGGCAGGAATAGGCCACATTTCGGAATTGTTTATAAAATTGTTAATTGTTGCAAAATTGTTAATTTGCAGTTTTCGGTTCTGGGACATCAGAGAATCCTTTCCATTTTGAATTGCAAAATTTGGAAATTGTTTATAAATTTTAAAATTTTGCAACAAAAATTTATTGCTTTTTTAAAAATTGCCTTTAAACGAGATTCAGAATTCCGAAATCCGATCGACGTTATCGGCTTTGCTTTCGAGATACGTAATTGTTTACAAGAAATTAGCATCTCTTAACAAATCCTTTTTTTTTGGAAGTCAATCCTTACGCAGTTCGCACGCAAGATTTTTCTACAAGCCGTTTTGCAACGGCTCGCTTAGTTTCTCCTCGAAATACATTTGAAATTCCTATTGGGGGTGGAGGGGACATGCGGCCACAACGCTTGCATATATTGCCACGAAAATTGTTGCTGGTTAGATATTTCTGGTTTTCAGCTCTCTAATTTTTCATTTTATTCTAAATACTTTAAATTTCATTTTTTTAACTATTACCGCATTTTAAAATACTACTCGAGTCGGCTTCCGAACAATCTTTAAGTTGAGTATAAGAAACTGGCTTCTAGAAACACTTCTTCCTGAAAATTGCCTTCTTCCTCCACACGTTTAAAGGCGAAATAGCAGAGCTTGTTTTAAGCATGAATCGTAACACTGCTTTACCGCGAAAATTCTTTATCCACCTTCTTAGGAAGCCAATTCTTCACATATCAAATTGTGGAAAATGATTCAAATTAAATATACAAGAAAACGAGAGATTTGCATAAGTTGTTTATACACGAATAGGCATTAAATCTTCCGACTCCTCAGTATTCACACTTCCAAATACGAAATACTGGTTAGAATGAAATTCTGAATGTTATAACAATCTAAGTCTGCTGCCTTTAGAAGCAGATAGCATCACCATGGAATATGCGAAAACGTTATAATACTGTTATAGTAGAGTATTGACATATGTTTATTTATGGACATTTGTAATTGAAGGAATGTGGACTTACGTATGTGGTTAAGTAAATTTCAATGAAGGTGCAACATTTTTAAAATGTATTTTTAAGATTCAATTATTCCAAGTTCATAACAATTCCTAGAAGCATTCTTGTCCATTCGCCAATGCTTTTTGATACTACCCTCCGAATCTAAGTGGATTGTTTGAGGTCACCGTTATCTCGTCAAAATCATGGAAATATCCAAGTCTCAGAAATGTGTTAATGCCAAGGTCATCTCAACGAAACAATGTCTCATCATAGGAAAGAATCAGTCTTCATTTCAACAACGAAGCCATAACAGCCTAACAGTCATTTCCTCAGATTCGTCTACTTACTGTGCTCTACTAGAAAGTCATATCAGGTTAGTATTATTGTCAATAAAATTGTAGTTTTATTTAATTTGATATAACTGCTTGGATATTTGGGAGTTTAATTAAAAAAATATATCTACCCGAATTTGACGCTATGAAAAGTAAACATTTCGAGGTTTCCACTACGAGATGTATTTCGTCATCCTTATTCACTCGCTTAGAATACTACAATCTCTTATATTAATCATCGATCATGTTACATAGGGTTTCTAATGTTTATATTATACCGGATGTCCCTCCAAACATGGACCACCCCCATAACTTCTAAACGGTTCAGAGTATAGAATTGCTGAACAATGCAGAATCATGCGGCAAGTAACATGCCGTAGAAAAATTGTCTAGAATATTTTTAGTTTTCGAAAAATTTAATCTTCGATTTTTTAAATGAAACTAAATATTTTTTCTCACCAACAATGGATAGATCATAAATATTGGAATAAAATGATGTATAATATGTTAGTATTTTAAGAGTAATTTGGGTATAAAATTAGATTTTTTGGCACGAGATCTTCAAGTAAACGGGCAGCCTTTACAGCAGTCGCCGTTTTAGTAAAGTGGCCTTCGCTATGTTGATATTATTTTGTGGAGAGAGAAGTGTGAGACGGATGGCCGTGCAGGATGAAGGCGTAACTGCAGCAATTCATGATCTTGACACGAAAAACATATCAACAAACATCAATTTTAACGATCAGAATGAAAGATTTTTCCCATTTGTTCATTTGAGTTGAACTTTCCTTCTGAAATTCCAAATCAACGATAATCGAAAAGAACGAAATAAAATATATTGTAGCGAAAACAACAACAATAATAAAAATAATAATAATAATAATAATAGTCATTTTTAAACTTACAAAAATCGAAATCAGTGCAGAAACAAGCCATCATTTTAAATAATGGGAAGCGAATGAATGCTTAAAGATTTTCGCTGTAATTCGTTGATTAGTTCATCAAATAATAGATAGGTAGACATGTTCTCTTATTTTTCACGGTCACTAAACTTCCTATTTAAACACGTACTACCAGAGGAACGAAGCAATAAATAATTGAAATACTCTTGACAGTTCTATCAGTGTAAATTTACCAAAGTTTAACAAAAATGCGTATCTGCATTCGCAACTACTCATAATGATTAGTGTTTCTCATTTCAAAGCGCCAACTGCTGCCACAAACTTGGAAATGCAGAAGACGGAAGTGCACCGTTTTCTTTTCCATTTATGAACACCAGTCCTATGGTTACACGATCGCCCGTTGAATTCCAAATCACATGTGAGAAAGCCTAATTTTATATTCAAGTTACTATCAAAATATTAGCAAATGATACATCACTTTAGCTCTCTTTTAATAGTCTATCCATTGCTGGCGAGAAAAATATATAGTTCCATTTAAAAGTCGAAGATGATTGAATTTCTCGTAAATTAAAAATATTATAGACGATTTCTCTACGGCTTGTTACTTGCCCCATGATTCCGCATTGTTCAGCAAAAACTGCATATCGATATCCTCAACCGTTTAGAAGTTATGGAGTGGTCCATAGTTGGTGGGACCCCGTTTATGTAATAACATTACAACTGCATTCTAACCGGGAGGAGTAGTTCTTTTTTGCGTGTAACCTACTCAATGGTGGGTGAAAATGTATTAATTTATATATTTACTAGCTGAAGTTCCCAGCGTTGCTCGGGCATTTATGACAATAAATTATTGTACAGGAAGAGGAATTCAATCTTTCCATGCCCTGCGGCGGGAACTATCTCTATATCTTCCATTGTATCCCTTCACCGCCCTACTCCTTGTCATGCTCTGCCCGGCCACGCCACGATAGCTGTCTTCTCTTGACCCCCATTTGGAAATTTTCAGATTACCTCGCTCACTTTTCCACAAATAATGACATTTTTCTTATTTGAAGTTCCAGCTTCTAAACATTCACTTTATAACGAAAAGCAATAAACCAATCTAACCTACAAAATAAAATACTTGTAAACTCACATGTATAATTTTTGTGGAGTTTTATATAATATTACAACACTATCAATAAATTGTCACGTAAAACTTATCCTATTTTTATATTTTTTCTTCTATTGCATTAATAAAAAAGTTTTGAAATTGATCTGTCAACTCATGACCTTGAAGGCACTTACTGTTTTAAGTTGAGTATAACATGCGGAAGTTCGTGCACGGGTACGGTAGTAGGTAGATCCGGAGTAATAGTTATAGATGTCATAACGTAATTGATGAATCATAATCATCAAAATAAATGAAAATACTTGTATCTATTGTGAAACATAATTACCACTTTTTATAATTCTGAAGACGACAAAAATATATATGTTCAATGTCCTAGGAGCTAGTAACATGTAGTATAAAACTTATTTGTTAAGGTAAATCAGTTCATCATACGACTGATACAATAGAAAACTAATGATCCATCAACATTGCATTATGTGTAAATAATAAATTGACAATACACTGAGCCGCATAACAAAACAATATTAGCATCATGATTTTATCTCAAGTGATAGTGATTATGGATCCTGAAATATGAATAATAGAAACCAACGACTCCCAGGTATTATTTGCTTAGACAAAAATATTTTTAGACCTGTTAATTTTTGCTTATTTTTTAGAAATATATGAATGAATTCATTCATTTGGAGCAATTGGTACGCAAAACAACTTTACCGATTAGTCTTAATATGTAAATGAATTTATTAAAGAAAAACTTTTACTGAGTAGGCTGAAAACATACAAACATTTTCCATTTTACCAATATGAACATGAATAGTGAAAAATAGAACAAAAGACTCCCTGATTTGCTTAGACAAAATATTTTTAGATAAATTATTTTTTTCCAATTATTCATTGAAAAATATATATGAATTCATTCATTTATTCATTCATTAGGAACCAGTGACATGCAAAACAACTGCACATATTAGTCTTAATATTGGAATGACCATTGCTTAATTACCAGCCACTTCACTAAATTTCTTCGCATGTAGAAGAAAAAAGTACAACTGCAATTAATATGACAAACAACTTTACAGATTAGTCTTAATATGTAAATGATAAGAATTGTGTAAATAGTCAAATTGAGAGTCCCAATGAACTGCTGTCCTACTACTTAGAGAATTATTCACATTTCTCCCCTTCTTGCAGTATTGTTTTCAATGGGGCGAGTGAGTATTTCAGCAAGTCGATCTTCCCTCTGAGTAACCGATTCAACATTTTAGTAGACTGTCCATCTCTTCGCATTTGTAATGTGTTTTGACAATGTGTGACACTCGTTTAGTTAAACAATTCAGTTGCCACTAATTTCTCTAAAATTAAACGTGTTTTAGATTGTATACGATATGTGTATATTGTACATTGTACATTATTGTATATTCTGTACTGTATATCATTGTACTATTTATTCTCTCTACCTACCTCAATTATTAAACACTTTCAAACTCACAATGATTTCTTGCCACTTAGTATATAACACGGACAAATAGCAATACATGAACATTGACATTACTTACCACTTCAGTTACGGCTTTCTTTCAAATATTGACACAGGGACATTTCATAAACTTTTTCAAACTCTATTGAATTTCGCAATAATTCTGGACATTGATGAAATCAGTAGTAGATCTCAGACGTCATCCTCTGGTGGCGCGCAGCTAAACTATCGACATTGATGCACTCTTGAATCTGTAATGTAAGTCTAGGCGAAAAATGTCCAGAAAAGTGACTATTTTGAAAATATATTACCTTTTATGTTTGTAAATCATAGCCTATAGTACTCCAGGCCGTTAAAGGATGCTAGCACAAAAGTTTCATCAGCATAGGTTCAGTAGATTCAGAGATTTCCGCGCTTCTGTTTTAATATATTAGTATAGATTTTTAATTTGTCGTAAACCTTCAGCAAAATTTTTGAGAAAATTTCGAGATGACCGTGGGGCTTGTAGTAAAGTACCCCAAAGTTTTAAAGAATGGTTTTCAAAATTTCAAAGCTTCAACTAGAGATAGATAGACAGGTGTTTCTTCAACTTGAAAAAAAAATCCTACGCATGGTTTAAGCGCTCGTAGTGTTCACAGACGGACAGACGGCGGGCGTTTCACTTTGAATTGGGTTTTTGTCATCAAGGACCAACAAAACAGGGATTTTGGCTACACCACATATTAGAGGACTTTTTTCTCTTAATTTAGCAACAGTATTTTTCCACTTTTTCGTTATCAGGGTCCGGCAATGAATTTTTTCTGCCGAAAATCCGCCGCTTTTTTTCGCGCAGCATTTTATAACTTTCTCTCTACTACGTATATATCTATACTACTCCGTATACGAAAAAGTAAAAATGATAGTTCATTAAAATCTGTCCCCTACTTATAGTATACTTGTAGAACAGTGTTCAACTTACTCTTAATTATTCACTTCACCGCAATATGAGGCTCAGTTAACCCTATACTGCAGTTAAGTGGATAATTTGTTCGTCGACTACGTTTCTTTCAACTACATTCATCCCACGGAATATGCTAAAACTTGAAAATTAATAATTTGTATTACGGTTTCTTACATTAACTTCATATTATTATGTAATAAGTTTGGCTAATCTCAGATAAACAAATAAAAAACATATCTTGTCCAGTTATTTTAACTGTCCTAGTTATTTTAGTATTATTATTTGGTGAAATATAAATATTAGGCTATTTTTGTTTGGGTTATTACTACATTGGTAGGGCTCTAATCTGTTTTTTGACTAGGGGCCTTTGATCTTGAAGTTTGGTCTTGTTTACAAGGACTTTTGACACTCTCTGTAAGTTTTTTACTCTATATTTCTTTCAAAATATTGGAAAATGAAAAAAAAAAATTTATTGCTCTCTTCCATGCTCTATTAATTTCAGGCGAAAAACTATAAACTTCTATTTAAAAAATGAAGGATGATTGAATTTATCCAAAAATAAAAATGTTACTAACAATAACTCTGGGCACTTTTCTTGTCCTATGCTTCAGTGTTGTTGGACGAAAACTGCATTTCGATATCGTACACAGTTTAAAGTTGTGAGGGTTGTCCATAGTTTGTGAGGCACCTGGTATTTATATTATTTCAGTTATTATTTTAAAGACTTAACTATCTACTCCACGCACTTTTGCGTAGTGTAACGATTATGGACAGTGTTCTGAAATTACATATTATAATGTTCTAACCGAAGTGCTAGCAGTACGTGTTTTCGAAATTTTGATTGATATAAACTATTGGCGGCATGCATGGTAATACAGTCTAGTTTTTTGATATTACAATTGTTTGGAGATGGAATCACGAGAATAACGTTCGCAAAAAAACTAATAATTTTAACTTACGTTCCTTGAGCAAAAGAACTTCTTTACCGTATAATACGTTAAAGCCTTTATGAGTCCCAACTTCCTAATCCATTTATTGAGTACTTTATTACAAAAAATGAAGCTGCATTCTAATGGTATCTTCTAAAATATTTTGATAGCAAGAAAGTCGTCGAATGATGACATTAAGCGACTGTGTTGTGTAATATTCATTCTTTGTCACTTCCCAGGCAATATTCTGCGTCCGTTTATTTTCTGACTCCCAATTTACAATTAGCAAAAGCGTACCTCCGCATCTCCGTTCTGATAGACTGAAACATTGTCTTGAGAAATTTCAATAACATAATTCAATAGCCTTTAATTTTGGAAAACTTAATGTAATTAATTTAAATTGTTTAATTAACTTTCACAATTATCTTTTAATTATTAAGGAATTACATGAATTCATGCGAATTGCTAAGGCTGTATTACTGTTTTTTGATATTTTGGGATTAAATGAAAAAAAATAGTTCACGAATTGGTAGTGAACTAATTCTCCATTTCATTTAATACTTTAAAATTAGTAAATAGCACTAATTCTTACACGAAGACAACCTTTTCTTCAATTCCTTTAATACGATAAAATAATATTTACAACCTTTTTTCTGATACTTGTAATCTTTAAGAATTGTTTTCTAAAGCATGTAAAAACCGATAATACTATAAACGTATAAACCTGTTTTTATATATTTATATTATGAGACTTGAGATTTGAAATTAAAGGCGCAATTTTTCCTGTAGCAGCCGTCGACACTGTCGCTTTGGGGGAATGTGTCCTTCGCGACCTTTCCCCTGTTCTCGCAAAAGTGCCGGCGCCGCGAAGGCAACCTTCCCCAAATCCGACAGTTGCAACAGGAAATGTCGTACATTTAGTTCAAAATCACATGTCTGAAAGTATCATTTTATACTCAAAATACTATCAAAACATTAACGTATGTTACGTCACTGCATTCGTCTATTTATGATTATCGCTAGTGAAAAAATACATTATTCCATTCAAAAAACAAAGATAATTAAATTTCTCGAAAACTAAAAATGTTTCGAATTATATCTCTACCGCACAATACTTCCCGCAGAATTCCGCATTGTTAAGCGAAAACTGTATTTCGATATCGGGAACCGTTTAGAAATTATGAGGTGGCCTATAGTTGGTGGGACTCTATAATTCTTTTAACAGAAAATTCTCATGACGAATTTTTCTATTATCAAATTAATAAGCGCTTTTACAACAATTATGTTTTATTTAATAAATACTCATGAAACCATTCTTCCCTTTTGTAATTCAGTTACCTATCTCCCAAGGATGTTTCCGCGCTTAAATTTCCTTCGTTGCCCGCTGCAGCGATGATTTTGAGTGGCAGCGCCGCGAGGAAGAATAGGAACACGAATGCCCACGCGGGCAAAACTGGCCACCCTTGCTGTAGATTCTGCCATGAAATTATTTGATTGACAGTCACAACTATTACGATCGCGGCATTTTACAATCTTTTATTTTAGTCATCAATATTCCCTTCGAGATTGTGGAATTTTTCCCCTCAAGTTGGCATATTGTCAGTCCACTCTCAATGTAGGTATTCCTCCACTCTCCGATCGCAATAAGACGTGATTTGAACCGTGAGTACTTGGAAACTGCAATCTCACTCAAATAACGAATAACATTGGCATCAGTTAAACGCCATTCCTAAAATACATTAACAAAATTATATAATAAAAAGAAAACTGATTAAATGCAAACGAAATGAAAATCAAAAAACTGAATCAAAACTAATAGTGATAACAGGACGTACTAATTTTGAAAACAGGACGCACTATTTGATAATCCCAATATTATAATACAGAAAGAAATCTTCACATTTGCAGGACAACATTTAGTCTCAGCGTTTTGAAATTTGTAAGAGAATTTATTTATAACACAGACGAATCAAAATAACTTAACTACTGTTTCAAGAATACATGAAGAATAGAACTTAAATTTTGAAAGTTAAAAAACAGTTCATGGGCAACAATTTCCACCAACTTCTCGTAAGTCAGATATCGTTAATACAATTTAATCAGTAGAAAGCAAGACACTGCAAAACTGTTTGAATTTTATACTTGACTTGCAAGAGCGAATGAATTGTCTGGAAACAAATGAGGGTTGGCATCAGATGCTAAGATCCTATAAACAATTACGTATCTCGAAAACGAAAGGCGATAGCTCCGGTTGGATTGCAAAATTTTGAATCTTGTGTAAAGGGAATTGAGATGAGAAAATCAAACAATTGCGAAATTTTGTAAAATTATAAACAATTTCCAATTTTTGCCATTCCAAATTGGGATGGGTTCTCTGATGTCACAGAACCAAAAACTAAAAATTAATAATTTTGCAACTATTAACAATTTTATAAACAATTCCGAAATGTGCGCTATTTCTGTCGGGAAGTGTCCTCACATCATCCCTGAGTTGAATATCGCAAAATAACAGTTTTGACAAGAGATGCAAATTGATTGCTTAATATCTAGTTTAATTGTTACTTTAATGATAAATATACAGTTGGTCTTTGAATTTTACTGTCTTTTATTGAAATAGGTTCCTAGAAGTTCTCTATCGATTCCAGAAAGACAGTATTTTGCAATTTTTACAAATTTAATAAACATATGAACAATTGAAAATATGCAATTTCAATCGTTTTTCTTACCGAAAAATCTGTTGTAAACTGGACTTTTGATAAAGTTCGTGAATTGTGAATGGACCATAATATTGGAATTAAAATGTGTATAAAAAATTAATTGGTCTAAATCAGTGTTATTTATCTAATATCAATGAAATTTCTTGAAAAGGAATTGTGTTAACAGTGGTTAAGTCTGTGTTCATATATATTTCAATGAATTTACTTTCATGTTCATACAAGTGTTTCTTTCAAATATTTTTTATTTGAAAATACTTCATCTGAACTAGCGGCACCCGCCATTTTTTACGACGTAATTTTGTCAGGATACTCCCCCCTGCGTTGAGATTGGCTACGATGGTTTCTGAGCTCCGCCTGCGACGTTTCGTCATGACAAAAGCTGCCCTAGCCGTGCAAAAGGTGAACTTAGCCGCATACGGCCCCGGTCAATTTATGTTTCCAGTTCTGTACTTTAATAAAGATATCAAATGGAAGAAATAATAGTGCATTTGAGCTGAGATGGATTTATTTTATAAACAAATAAGACACTATTAACGTCAAATGATTTAATTTCAAATGTTGGTTAATTGTATTATTGAAACTGTGGGGCCGATATTCTACATGCTCACACACACCACTCTCACACACACCACTCTCACACACACCGCTCTCACACACACCGCTCTCACACACACCGCTCTCACACACACCGCTCTCACACACACCGCTCTCACACACCACTCTCACACACACCACTCTCACACACACCACTCTCACACACACCACTCTCACACACACCACTCTCACACACACCACTCTCACACACACCACTCTCACACACACCACTCTCACACACACCACTCTCACACACACCACTCTCACACACACCACTCTCACACACACACGCGTCGTGGTGATTCTAGTGATGTAAAAAAGAAAAGAAGTTCGAAGATCTCACTGTTTCTAGTTTAATTTGAACGTAAATTATAGTACGTCTCAGGTGCTAAAATAAATGTATTTTTTAAATGAAGAACATTTTAACAAAGAGGCGATCGAGCTTGGAATTCGTGAAAACTGGGAATTGGAAAATATCTTGAAAAAGCAAAAAAGATAGAAATATGATTTGAAGACCCGCACTTAGCAAGCATGTAGTACTAACCCTATCAAAAGTTTAAAGAAAAAGATTTAGAGCTATTTTTGAGAAAATCTTGTTTTTGTTATTTTTTAAAATGGCAAATATTACACGCAATTTTGCGAGAAAACTGCTAAAATTTTCAAAAGAATGTACATGATCTTAATAACAGAACTTCTTATGGACAACAAATTGCATGTGAAGGAAAAATATCTCTTCAATTTTGTATTTGTGGGTTGACGCCGAAAAAATCGAACTTTTGCAATTTTCGAAAATTTAGAGTTAACCGTGAAAATCGGACCTACGCCACCTTTATTCGTGTATGTAACTCTCTTCTTACAAGAAATTTAGAGCGGTTTTTGAGAAAATTTAAAAAAAGACCGGGGGCTTCATGTAAAGTACCTCCAAATTTTAAAGAATGTTTTTCAAAATGTCAGAGCTTCCACTATAGTCACATGGACAGGGGTTTATTTAATTTTAAAAAACTCCTACGCACGGTTTAGACGCTAGTAGCGTTCACAGATGCACGATGGTCAGACAGGCACGGACGGACGTTTTGCTTCCAATTTGTTTTTCGGCATCAAGGACCCACAAAAAAGGAATTGTGGTTTCACCCCGTGTTAGAGGAATTTTTTCTTACAATGTAACAATTGGTTTTAAGCACTTTTTCGTTTCTAGAACCCAGCAATGAATTATTTTCCGCCGAAAATCTGCCTTTTTTCGCGCACCATTACAGTTCTTTCTCAATATTATTTATATTACTCTGTATATATGTTCGTAAACGAGAAAGTAAAAAATGTTCTCTTCATAATTATAGTTGTAAGAAGACGCGGAAAAAAAATTGATGTTTTTAAATTATCAAAAAAATCAGAGTTTTCAACCAATATGAAACCTGCGTGTAAAATTCCTTTAGAGTATCCAACAACAAAATTTAACCGAAATAGATGGTGCAATTTTTTTGAAAATTTTGAAAATGTTTAAAGACTTCATGGAAAATACCCCCCTAACTTACAATATCGGTTTCAAATTCAAGGGGCCGCGACATCAACTAAATCAACTGTGGAATATCAATTTTGGAGAAAATCAGTTGAACATCAGCTAATTGACAGTGTTGTTTACAGACGTTTAGCGTCAATCTACTTTTTAGTACCAAGGACCCACAAAACGTGGTTTGTGGCTATACCACGTGATATGTCTATATTTATTTTCAGATTTTCCCCGAACATGTAGCACAAATCCACATACGGCATCGTATTCAGTAAGCAGAATTCATCTCAGTGATGTATTGTGGTATATTGTGATGTTCTTGACTCACGCATAACACAACTTCGAACATTGAAAATTGAAAATGATGCAAAAACATTATTAACTTTCAACAATTTGTAGTTAAAATGTTGGGATAGGGTTCTGGTACTCAAGAAAACGTGCGCAGATAATCTTCTCCCTCATACGTCATTCACAGTTTTTACTCTTTTCTTGACCAAATAAATCAAATCAAATAAAAAACATTGCCACTTGTATAGGTGTAACATGGGTTAAGTACCTAGCTACACATAACACCTACTTGGGTGCCTGTAGGTTGCGTGTACATGAGCGATATATTTGTTGGAACAAACGTCTGACCTGAAACTCAATAGCTAAGTTTCGATTACTTTTTACTTTCTCGTATACGTACGTATATACGGAGTAATATACGTAGTATAGTAAAAGTTAAGTAATGCTGCGCGAAAAAACGGCGGATTTTCGGCGGAAAAAATTCATGTGTGGGCTCTGGTAACGAAAAAGCGCAAATAAACAAGTTGCTAAATTAAGAGACAAAATCCTCTAACACCTAGTGTAGCCAGAATCCCTGTTTTGTGGGTCCTTGATGCCAAACAACCAGTTGAAAGCAAAACGTTGGTCCGTCCGTCCGTTCATGGTCTGGTGTATGTGAATAATCCTAGCGCCTAAACGATGCGTAGGATATTTTCCAAATTGAAGAAACCCGTCGTTTTTGCGAGAGCCGAAGCTCTGCAATTTTGAAAAACATTTATTAATTTTTGAGGGGAACTTTATATGAAGCGACATGGACATTTTTAAATTTTCTCAAAAATGGCACCATATTTTTTCTTTCAATTTCCTTAAAGAATAGTTATATACACTTATAAAGGTGGCACAGGTCCGATTTTCAGGACTAACTCTGAATTTTTGGAAATTGTAAATGTATGAATTTTTTTCGGCAACTTCTTACAACTACAATATTGAAGATAGAGATTTTGCCTTCAAATTAAAACTTGTGTCCCTAAATAGTACTTTGATTAAGGTCATGTAGATTTTTTTGTAAATTTTAATAGTTTTCGTGCAATAGTGCGTGTAATATTTGCAATTTTAAAAAATTACGAAAACAATGTTTTTTCGAAAACGACTCCAATATTTTCTATAAATTTTTGGTACTGTCAAACGAACCCTATAGGATGACATAAACGCCATCTATTATTTTGTTTTTTGAAACTTTACACAGGAGTTTTCACTTCTCTCACATCGGTAATACTTACTTTAGAGGGGGTTTCTTCTCAGTATTATATTTATGAGTACATGTGCTTTAAATAATCAATAAATTTCCTCAAAAGCATAACAGTTTCTGTGAAAATGAGTTCTAAATTTCGCATTTTTAGAAACGCTCAAACGCCATTTTCTCAAAATTGGCAGGATTTTCGACACTAGCTTTTCAGCTAGGTCGAATTCAGCTGCTGTCTGGAGGAGAATTCTAGTGGCAGGCTGCTCTGATCGGTAGTTTTTCGTGGTTTCTCCGATCAACCCCAGGCGAACGCCGGAGCAGTACCCTACCAAACTGGCCACGGACCGCGCGTGATCGGTCCTTCCTCTTCCTTGTCCTATCCTCTCCCCTTACACACACACACACTAACATGCACTACACTACCACATATTCCGGGAGACCGGTCGGGAGCTTAGAGCTTGCCCCGGCTGGGGCGGTGCCCCGCTGGTGGGAGAGCCCAGGTTAGGGGGAAGCCCCACTAGCCGACGGTAGGTCGGCGCCGGATCTCACCATCCAGCGGGGGAAGATCACCGCCATCTCCCGAGAAAAAACATGCACTACACTAACGGGACTAATGACCGAAGTAGTTGACGCGCCCAGAAACACGAAAAAAATCAGTCAATCAAAATTGGCTCCAAATGTTTTCTTCATTTTTCCCAATAGATTGTGCTTATTGTACTGTTTAAAGTGCCGTTAAGTTTATTTTCGTGTATCATTTCGTTTTTCAAAAATTACACAAATGTAATTTTTTAAAATACGTCTTACGCAGTTAATATGCACATTTCGATCATTTTGAACATATTGCATTTGTTAGTGTTTTTCGAAAACTAATAGATTCCTGTGAAAAAGAGCTTCAACTTTCGCATTTACAGTAATGCTTAATCGCTATTTTCTTAAAAAAAAATTAAAGTGGAAATGTTTATTTAGGACGAGTTTATGCTTTTATTTAATATTGAAGTAATACTTCGGTTCTACTATAAAGAAACCGAAAAAATGAGAAAATGTCAAGAAAATGTACTTTTGGTGACGATAGATGGGGGTTGGTCACAGAATTGAGCAAGAACTTGAAGCCAGTCCACATCAAAGAAATTAGAAAAAACTGCTACCAGAAAGTCTGTGCCATTCTGTAGCACGTCTAGATTTTTTACTACAATAGATACATTTACTACAATACATGTGAATTGGACTTTCGATTGGTGTAGCACATCGTCTTTGAGGACATCGGCGGTACCTCTGCTACTTTTCCGATCGAAACGACCATGTTATTCAACGGGATAAATCCGTTCCGATCGAAACGTCAATCATATTCAACGAGAATTTTAACTTCTTTTGTAGAAGAGCGCATTCGAAACTATCTTTGCTTACAGTCTATACGGAAATTAAAAGTGACAGTGTCCGAATTGTCAGGGAGCACGAAAAAATGAATATGCTGAGATCTTAACGGGGTTGCGCGCCAGGAAATACGAGTAAACCCTATTTCTGTTGCTGCATTGTTCCCCAAGGCAGCGCAGTTAAAGTTAAAATGTTGGTACAAATATATGGTACTAAATTTTTTCCTTTCAATCAGTTTTCATACCCAATCAATTCAAACGAAGCGCGAGTGGTGCATATTTTTTTTTCGATTTCGAATTCGTTTATTTCGATAGCCAGGAACAGAAGTAATTTCAAACTTTTACAAATGAAACATACCATAATCAGCGATCACAATTTCTTGAAGTAAAGAAGAAATTTGTTAGTTCGAAGTTAATGTTCTTACCTTCCATCAATCTACTTTCTTTCATAAGAATAGAAATAACTCACCAAAACCTCTTATTGTGTTCACCAAGCGCATGAAATTCGAAAGCGTGACTATCATGCAAATTACACAAAAATTCTAATATTTTCGAAAAAATAAATATGACCTTATTTGACGATCAGTTTTGGAGGACATGAAAAACATGAAAAACAATTGTATCTTCACGATTGAAATTATAAGAAGACGCAGAAAAATTCAGTAGTTGATGTCGTTTTCGAAAAAAATTGTCGAAACAAAATTCAGTTTTTCAGAAGACGAAGAATTTTTTCAGTTTTCGAAAAATGGAACATATCAGCCAACATGAGACCTGCACCATTCTCTTAATCGCCTTTTACCCTATCTGAGATCCAAATTTAATCAAACAAATTTGTGTCGTTTTTTTAAGAAAAATTGTTTAAAAACGATGTTTGACACAAAATTTCTAGAAAAATGCTAATTTTTGAAAAATTAAACATGAAATTATTTAAATGTCTGTTTTTGATGAACACATTTCACTAAGAAAAAATATTTTCATAATTGCAGTCGTAGGAAAACGGCGAAAAAAACTCAAATTTTGCAATTTTCAAAAATGAAAATGTTCAACAAGCATGGGATCTGCACTCGTAAACTACCTATAAGCTATCAGAGGAGAAAATTGAATCAAAATTGTTGATGCCGTTTCTGAGAAAAAAATTAGTTTAAAGAAAATTAAAAATTGTCTATATTTCGCATAAATACACGAAAACCGTATTACCTCGGCGACCGTATTTCAAAATCTATCTTTAAGGAAGAGATTCCATGAAGGGGAAAAAATCTCTTATCATTATAATTGCAGGAAGTAGGATGTTGGATTGTAGGAAGACGCCGGAAAAAGTTGAACTTTTGCAATTTTCGAAAAATCAGGGTTTTCAACGAACATGAGACATGCACTATTCTCTTAAACGACCTTCACACTACCCAACGACAAAATTTAATCAAAAACAATGGAGCCATTTCTTTGAAAAATTTAAAAATGTCCCAGGGGCTTCATGTAAAGTACCCCCCAAAATTAAAATATCGGTTTCAATTTAAGGGGCGGTGACATCGCCAGATCGAATAAGGAATATCAGTGTTCATGAAAATTGGCTGAACTGTTTAGCCCCTAGGGTTGTTTACTGCCAGACAGATGGACGGAAGTTTTGCTGTCAACCGCGTTTCCGGAATCAATGACCCACAAAACATGGATTCTAAATACATCATGAGTTAGAGGAATTCTTTTCAAAATTTAGCAACTGGATTTATCCACTTCTTCTTGAACATGACCCGGCAATAAGAGTTTTTCTGCTGAAAATTCGCTGTTGTTTCCCGCAGCATTACGTCACTTTCTCTCTACTGCTTAAGCGGTAGAAGGTAAAAATATGTTGTAGCGAGCGAAAAAGAACCTGGAAAATGTTTATTCTCAGATCTGGAAAACCGGGGGGAAAACCTTGAATTCCAAAAAGGCAGATCGCTGGTCACCCTCAAAATTTATCCAAATGTACTATTAATATTCATAGTCATAAAAACTAATTAGGTGTTCTTTGTTATTATTGTTTAATATTACCCTATAAAAACAATATAATTTTAAAGGAGTAATAAGTTAATAAATTAGATTTTAAAAAGATAAGTTTTTTCACAATATATTTGATTTTACAGCGAGCACTGAATCTACTTATACGGTAACACTGCCTTCTTTATACTGCATAACTGATGATAAATGGGGGCTCTGACTATTATGTCAGTGAAGACTCATATCAATACCTTCTATTCTATTCTATTACTAATTTAAGTACAGTAAATTTGTTATTTCATTTGTATTATTTCTTCTATAAACATTCATGATCTTTCTATTATTTTTTAGTATAAATATCCAAAGGCTAGTTTATGTTTCATGAATTAGTAGTGTTCCACTGTACTTATTGAAACTTGCAGTGACCATGGCACATCGTATAAGTGTAAGAATGTAGGTATTCCACTTGATGTCATGTGCCCCTGTATACAGGCCGTGTTGAAGCACGGGCACCGGCAGTTCTTAAAGAATTTTTTTATAGTAAATTTTTCTAAAAATAAAATGAAAAACTATAAAAGTGATGTATGATTAAACTGTACGCACACAATTTGCATAACTGAGTGATATGTCGCGCATTGATGGATAATATAATATGGAATGTTGCTGGTTGATGCGACAATCGCACTCAGTGATGAGAAGTTTAGCTTGTTTGTTTCTTCTCATTCGCCGGAAAGAGGCGATTTTTCGACACAAAAACTCTTACTGCCGGGCCCTGGTAACGAAAAGGTGTATAAATCCTGTTGCTAAATATATAAAAACAACCTCTTCTAACACGTGGTATAGCCAGAATCCATATTTTGTGCGTCCTTCATACCGAAAATACGATTGACGGCGAAGCATCTGTCTGTCCGTCTGTCTGTGGGCAACGCTAGCCCGAAAGCCGTTCAGCCGATTTTCTCCAAAATTGATGTTCCCCAATCGTTTTGGTTGACGTCGCGGCCCCTGGGATTTGAAACCGATGTTTTCATTTTGTGGGTTCGTGAAGTTCCTAGGAAATTTTCAAAATTTTCTTTTGTTGTGGAATAGTGCGAAGGACGTTTAAGAGAATTGAGATTGTTGTCTCGAAGTCTGGGAACTACAAAATTAAAGATAGAGATTTTTGGCTCAGACGTAAAAAATTCTACACAACTAGCTCATTAATAAAGGTCATGTACAAATTTTTGAAAAAGCGAGTGGTTTTTTTTGTTCTGATTTTTGATTGAAATTAATGAATTATATAGTTTTCACCCCTACTACAGGCCACAAGAAAAATTGAAATATGACAAATAATTATTTAATTTTCATTATAATTTACTATTGCAAATGCCAATATTCATTTATTTTTACCTCCTTGCTTTTGTATTTCCAATGTATTCATATATTTCTTTTTAAGCAATCCTCAAAGCTTAATGAGAATTTCGTAATAATACCACACGGATATTTGAGAAGCTAGTTATTGTTAGTTCAGCTGGTAGTGGTGTAATTCCTGGGCCGAGAGCCAGTACTTTCGTATTTCCGATCAATTTTGCAGTAGTTTTTTATAAATTACTCTTCAGAATGCGCGGTGAAGTATGTTATATATCATTTAATATCATCGGATCCCTTAAAAAACTTACTGCGAATTGAATGAAAGAAAAAGGTACATTAAACGTGTAACTAGTACAATATCTTACAGAAAACTGCCCGTGAAGGTTTTTCCATAAGAGCGTATATAAATTTAAAATTCTTTTATTAAAAAATTAGGCCGGTAAGGACAAAATGGTTTCCTGCCGTCTTTCGGAGTTATTAAGAATAATTAGCCAAGCGAATGTGCATAGCTTTGACAACGCTGCGCTGGCAACAGTTCGTTTTCTCGCTTCTTTGGACGTGTTCATGTAATAAGTGAGGAGCATGGTGGAAATAACAAGGTGTAGCGGTGCGCATGCCGCCGACTGTGGACCAATAATATTGTATCCCACCAACTGTGCGCCAAATTCAAATTATCTACGCAGGCGCGGACGTTTGAAAATTATTTAAAATAACGATATTTGTTATTAAAATTACTCGCTTAATTTAGTGAAGACCTTCAATATTAGTTCATTGGTGATATTCATGAAATGCTCGCAGTTTAAATATTTCAGGTCTTGTATACAAAAAGTGTGAACAAATACAATGACCTGACCTAACCTACAATATTTGGCCACGTTATTATAATCACTTTTCTATTTAAACTTATGTTTTCTACTATTTGGGGGGATGTGTTCCACACGTTTGTCACTCACTATTTATGGGCGTTTTGAGACAATTTGTCCCTGAATAAGTACTGAAGAAATAATCTGAAGGTACAAAAATAATCTTGCTTCTTGCAATGTGCAACATTGTGTCACATTTACTTTTGAAAGAGTTGTATCTTCCAGTAAATCTAATTTGCCGTTTTTATGTAGTCAAGGAAAATATAATGGTGTATTTCCTTTTTTCTTTTTTTAAAGATTTGTCATGAGAGGAATCAATGGGCGGCATTGAGTTCGGTCTTTCATATCAGAGATAACTAGAATAATAACAATAATTAATACCAAAATTATAAGACAATCAGCAGAAATATTAACTTATTTTGGTTAAAGAAATGTGATACGATTTCCTAAATGCCAAGTACAGAAGATGAATGACAGCTATTTTTTGTTCGTGATTTTTGAGTTATTATAGGCTACTATATGTGGCCAGGTATAGTAAACACTCAATTTCACTTTTATTTGTATTTTTATAATTCCTCTACATAGTTTCATATTTGCTTTGATGATTGGTAAGAACGCAAAAAGATATGAATGACCAGTATTGAATTTTAGTGGATAGGACTACTCTACGAAAATCTGTCATATACTTCATAGATTGAAAACAAGCAAGTTATTTAATAATATTAAATATAATTCTATGTTGATGCTATTTATTACTTTATAAAATTTTTGAAATGTTTCTAGTATCCGCAAAACATAGGGGAGAAAAAACATATTGTAATAAGGCTTTACAGCTGTTTCTAACCATTTAATCAAGGTGGAAATAACTACCATGCAATTTAATGTATAATTCATGAACATATAGTATTTGTAATAAAATATATAATTTTAATTACAATAAAAATTAGGAATCACTTAACAAGGACTCAAAGACGGTATTCTATTGGTGATATTCATGAATTTATTTGTTCACAAATTTTCAGAAATATTTCAACTGTCTAGAGAGAATTTAGACAAATGTAATAATTAAATTAAAAATGTAACCCATTGGATATTTTTGAATGCTCAAGTAGACAAAATTTCACCTCATTTTAACTCTTATTTAAAGTGGTAAGACCAAAAAGGAAAGCAGACCTTAAAGGATTAATAGGAATGGATCAAATACAAACATTTATAACTATTAAAAAAAATGTATTTTAAAAATTTACCATGTTACATTTACAAAATACAAATCACATTTAAATATGTCAATGGCTGCTCAGAATGTATACAAAGAAACATCAAATATAAAAGAATCAAAAGTGGCTAAAAATTTAATACATCAAATCTATTACTAAAGGTATTTAAAATTAAATTATTATGAATAATAATCACAAGTAGTTCAAGTGTATAATAAATAATACTATTCTCTTACCCAGACTTTTCACTTGATTTTCTTGCCAACATTAAGCATTTTGTTGGTACAGACCCAGCAACTAAACTTTTGTTCCCAGGCATCTGCAGTGAATTGTGGTTTTTAAAGCATACATCTATAATATACATTAAAATACAAAGTTTTCAAAGTTTTTATAAGTTAAATTCATTTTTTTATTACTTGAAAATTGATGTATGGATTTCTTTTGTGTTTTAAGAGACAATACAATCAAATTATTGTATGGCTAAGATTTAGTAAAATAATTTAAACCAATAAAAATTTCCTGCAGTTTTTGTAACTGAAACAAAGTATGATATGTAAAATTTTTGGACATTTTTTACATGTTAAAACAATTTATACATGTTAATAATCTTCATTCTCCAAAACTGACCATGTACAATTAAATATTTCACATTTTCATTTCTTTCATCAACAATAACAATTTATCCCAAACACACAAAATATAAAAGAATATACAGTCCCTGTCCAGATTATATTCACATATGTACATTCAATAAAGCTCTTATAACCACAGAATATTCCATGAAGCTATTATATATTGAACTAAACTGAAGCCACTGGATTTTAATTATTCAAAACGTTTTGAAATTTACCATGATCTACTTTAAATGTTTCTTCATTCTTCCCACAAGCTTCTATCCACACCTTTCGTAACTGGGGCTCTTTTGGGAAGCGGAAATATGTATATTTCCCACCACCTACTGTCCCAATTTTATTAGGACAATTTTTCACACAGCAGTTTGGCATGTTTAGCTGCACATGAAAATAATTTCAATTTTCTTTGTATAACAAAATTTTGGTAATAAACAAGTGATCATATATCAACAACAAAATTTTGGTAATAAACAAGTGATCAAATATAAGGCATCGCGTGAATTGATTGATGTATGCTTTTGTAATTATTAAAGCCAAGTCACATAAAATACATAATTGTAATAACTTGCACCACAAATCCACAACATACCTTTCCCACGCCAACAAAACCACGATCTTCCACTGCTTTCGCGCTGCCTTGCGAAACACGTCCTATCTCCTTCGCAAACGGAAAGCAAACGAACACGTGCGCCAGCCGTTTTCGCTTCATCCGTGGGTTTAAACGTGATTGGCTGCTACTGCGCATCCTCCGGAGCGCTACACCTTGTTATTTCCACCATGGTGAGGAGTTAGTAGCGCAGAAAATGCAATGTTGCAATATTATGTTGTTTTTTTCAATTTGGTTTTGATGGTAGGTACATAGATTAGTTGTTAACGTTACATATGTATTTATTTCTTATAAACTAACTTAAAATGAACTTGTAAGTTAATTATAATTATTACAATGAGAGAGGAATCCCTAGTGGGTCCATCAATCAGGTTTCAATTCGGCGAATTTGATGAAAAATGAATGATATGGGTATTTATTTGTAATTCTGGTTTGATGGGTGGGATTTTTACCGAGTCTAAAATGCACCAAAGAGGGGATTTGATTTAAGTTGTATTAAAGTTAGTGGAAAGATAAGCTATATGCTGTGATAACAATTCAATGTTAAATTTCTTATGAAGTTGGAGGTTGGAAACAAACCATGAAGCGTTGGCTATTGTTCTAAGAAACTGATTCTGTATTACTTGAATTCTGTCAAGGTTGGTTTTCGAGGCGTTGATCCATATTGGGCAGGCGTACAGTAGTAGAGATCTTATGACTGTTTTGAATATTAATATGGAGGAATTGAATTGTACCGAGCTATTTCTGTGAATTAACGGTTTTAGCTGCAGTAATTTTATTTTGGCTTGAATTAGTTTGTTATCTATGTGTTGTTTCCAGTTTAGTTTGGTGTCTAGTTGAATTCGGAGATATTAACCGGTTTGTTGGGTGGTAGCCATTCTATTCTGTTATTGTTCAGTGTCATTGGAGTGGGTGGAGTATAAGGTCTTAGTGTGAATATTTTGGCGGAAGTTTTACTTGGATTTAACTGTATCTTCAGTTTGGAAGTCCAGCTATCCAACATGTTGTGGCGACACCATTATTACGTATAACAAGAAAAATTATTCGTGAACAAAAGACCTGTGTGTCGAGACACGCTGGGGCCACCACCGCCGCCGCCGCCGCTGGCAGGTCCCCTCCGAAATCGCCCGTTTCTAAAGGGATTTACGACCCACAGCCGCGCGCTGACAGGTCTCACCCTTATGAATGAACTGTCCTCGGAGCCGATATTTTTCTTTAGGTGATTCCCCGGTCGGGAAGTACATGATCGTTTATTAACTCTGTTTATTGAAAAGAGTGTTTATGAAAACGGCCATTGCACACGTGCACACACTTAAAGATAGAGTGAGAGGGAAAAGGTCGAATTGACGGAAAATTTGGGAGAATCTGGACATCTGATTGGTGAAGAATAAACCACGACGCCATAGGTTTGGGCCAATCAGATCACAAATGACAGGGGAAGGGGTAATTTCGAAAGCAAGTAAGCAATTTGGGGAGGGGGAACCAAAGGGCTCGTACGCACGGAGCAAAAATCCAAAAGACACTCTCGATTTGATTTTCAGCCGAGGAGTTTCACGAGAGGCTCACGCACAGAAAGGAATGGCTTGTCGATTTCAGATCGTTTCGCCGAGATTGGTACTTTAATTCGTGACCATTACGCCACAGTGCATAAAACGGCCAGTTATTATTTCGCCAAGCTAGCCACAGGTTAATGCTTGCCTGTATCTTCTGGTGACTTTCGTCATCTTTCTGAGCCACGCCGCCAACTGATACCTGATGTGGAGTCGCCGCTAGTCGTTCCGAGAGGTGGAGACGGCCCATGCACCCCGGGCTTCCTCTAGCGGACGCGTCCTGACGCCGCCACATCCCAGCGCGACCGGTGCAGGAGGCGCTGCCACGGCTGCCGCCAAGGGAGGCCCTTTCCCGAGCCCACAGCCCCCAGCTGATGAGGTCACCGACCCGAGGACACCCCGCTACCGAAGTGCCGGCTTCTCTTCGCCATCAGCCGCCATCAGGCAAAATTAACCTACGCTCCAGGTTTCTCTCCGCGCTCTTCAAGCGTTTCTGGACTTTTGAGTAAGAGAAAAATAAGTAAAAAAAACTTCTTTTATGTAAGCGTTGCCGCGCATTGGCTATTGTGATTTATGAATAAGAACCCAATTTATAATTTAATTTAATTTTTTTTATGAGCTCATTAGGTAGGGTTAATTTTACTTAAAATTCACAGTGTAACTTCTCTGACACCTGTCAGAAATAAAGCTCACATTTATTAATCTAGAATAACTTCAATCTGATTGAAACAACTCTCGTCAACTTCCTTCCACCATCCAATTCAACCGATTGAGCTACGTCCGGGCCGGCGTCAATCACAACCAGACAACGCAGACCGCCGTGACAATGTGAAGGTGTAATTGCATTCTGTTTCTAATTAGATTCATGGATGTGTCTGAAGAGAATATGGCCGTATCATCCGCAAATTGAGCTGTTTGAATATTATTTAGTTTAGGAAGATCAGCCACGTACAAGTTGAATAAGGTCGGAAAAAGTGGGGAACCTTGAGGGAGTCCTCGTTTATTAATCTCGGATTTGAAAGGTGGTTGTTCACATTTACCAAAAATGTTCTTTTGTCAAGAAAACTATTTATTATTGAGAGTGTAGTGTGGAGTACCAATTTTGATTAGTTTGTAGTTCAGGACTTGATGGCATGTTCGGTCAAATGCTTTTATAATGTCTTTGAAAATCGCTATGGTGTGGTGTTTTCTTTAAAAGGCTTGTATATATGTTCTGTAATACAGACTAACTGATGTTGTGTGGATATTTTTTCTGTGAATCCAAATTGTTCTATTGGTATAGCTTTTGTTAGGTGGAGATGTTTGTTTAGTCTTGTTAGGACAATGTTTTCGAAAATTTTTGAAATGTTTGGTAACAAGCTTATAGGGCGGTAACTGTCGGTGAAGGCAGCGTTTTTGTTTGGTTTGGGGATGGGAATGATAATTGCATGCTTCCAAGTCAGTGGGAAATAGCCGATTCTGAATCATGAGTTGAAAATGTTATTTAAAATGCTATTGCCGGGGGTGGCAAATACTTAAGAGCTATGTTATTAATGCAATCGTGACCTGGGGATTTTTTAGTTGCAAGGTTTTATTCATTTCGGTCGGAGATGTGTATTGCATTTTGTGGTGAGGTCCATGAATACTTTGTCTGTTTTTATTATGGTGTGTTCGGGATGAAATTGTGTATTATGTAAGGTGAATGTCGATGCAAAATAGTTTGCAAGTTCTTCAGCATTATGATAGGATGAATAAGCCTATCGTTGTAAGCACCTGTCGTGGTTTTTAAGGGAGGGATTTGTGTTTTTCTTTTTTAGTATTTTCTTGATGAATTGCCAGAGCGAGTTGTTGGTGGTGTTTAGTGAATTTAGTAAATTATGAAAGTGTTAATTTTTGTGATTTTTTATGAGTTTTTTGACAATGTTAGTGATTAGATTTAGTTCCTTCTTGAGTTCTCTAGTTTTAAGTCGGTTCCACAGTCTTCTGGTTTTATTTTTTGTGATTATTGCATTTTGAATAGATTGAGGTAATTTGCAGTATGTGTTTTTTTAGCATTTGGTAGTATGGTGGGTTGAGATGTTTTAATTGTGGAGATAATTAGTTCGTTAAAATAGTTTATTGATTGATCTATTTCAATTGGAGTTTTCAGGATTATTATTCTGGGAATTGCATTTCTGATGAATATTTGATATTTTACCCAGTTTATTTTTAAAGTATTTATTTTAGGGGTAGGGACGTGTTGAGGGATTAATTAATTCTACTTTTTTATTGTTGATGCCATTGGAGTTCCAATTTAAGCAGGTTAAATTATTGTTGGGTTTATCTGCCATTGCTATTGGTTAAATACGCGGTTACGGAGTTTTGTATGGTGTCGATTATTGATGGTATGAAAGAATTGATGAAAGTAATAATGCATGAGGTGATGACATTTATTATTGTGTTGATTATCGGGTTGCTGGTTTGAGGGTCTGGCGATTGAGAATTTGGTGGTTTACGGGAGTTTTGGGCGGTTTTGGGTTGATTTTGGGAGTTCGAAATATGTTTGAAGTTCGGGATTGTGTCGGTTTGAGGCAACGGTGGGAATTGTTGATTAAGGTTGGTTTGCGAGGATTGACCAGTTAAGGATTGATTTACATTACTATTATCATTGGACGGGGTTTTGTTTTTTTCACTTATCTCTTTAAAGTATAAACAGTTCTGGTTTCTAATGTCCGTCCTATGGTTTCCTTTACAGAGTGTCGGAGTTTCGTTCTTCTTGGGACACTTTACTGAATAATGATTGCCTGCACACGCGCAGTTGACATGATTGAAGTTTTTTTGTGCGTCCGAAATCCAAATATCTTTGACATTGCAAGGGGCCTTTCGGTTTTTTACGCCTTTCTACCTTCATTCGATGGTTATATATTTGATCTATTATTATAATGACCTCAATTGGTTCGGTTCCGTTAAATTCGGCGGCCACTACAGGAATGGGGTTGCCCTTTTGGAGCCTGGTCACTTTCAGAATTGAAGGGTACCGCTGTTTTAAGTCTGATGCTATTTCGGATATTGTTATAAATTGATAGTGTCAAAAACCACTATTTTTTTAAGGATCTTTGTATGAAAGTTTCTTTGTGTTTGTATAAGCTATTTAACAATATTACGAAAGTCTGTTGGTGTTTTGGCACTGATCTTGATTTTGTCATATTCAATATCTGATATGAAATTACTTGAAACTTTATGCCTTAAGTTCCTTGGTGAAATTATTAATGTTCGTTATATTAGACATATATTGGAGGAATTTGTATCTGGTTGAAACAAATTATCGTTTGGAAGATTGTTTAGATAAGCTAATCTCGTGTCCTCGATTTATCATAGAATTTTCCTAATCCACTAAATATGTTATCGGTAGACACATTATATTCAAGTTCACTTGAGAATTCAGATGGATCACTAGATTTGTTGGGATCTACACTCAATTTTTTGTCTTCGTGAGAGTTCGAGGTATCACCGACTGACCTTTTTCTGGTGAGAGTGGTTGCCGTTGAAGGGTAGTTTGACCGTTGATCGCGTTTACTGTAGAGTTGCCAACCTCGAGATTCACTTGGGGGTTGTGCTGCATCAGGGCTGCGTCTGTGATGAAATCCATATCTTTACTAGATGGTAACGTTTCCGGGTATTGAAGAACTTCGTCAGTGAAGGTGGTGTCGAATTCACCGTTGTTTAGGATTAAAAGAGCACTGCATATTGCATGCCCTGTTGATGAGTTGATATCGAATGACATTCACTTATCACACGATATCATTTAAGTTGTTACTGCAACGTCCGAGTTCACTCACTACGGGATACTAGTTAACTGACAAACTGATGTGCACATATAGACTAACACAACGCCTATTGTCCATGCAACGAACTGATGACTAGCACGCTTAGATAACAGTATACTCTGTAATATTACGTAGCTGTTTCTAATAGCGCGAGAAAGTATCTGCTATTGTAGCACCACTGGTTAAATCTATTTCCACTCACTGTAAGAAAAAGTTCCTGCATCATTAATAGAAGCCAGTTCCCCCCTTCCGTGGCGTTGGGGATCAGAATGAGCATAAAATTCGAAAATGAAATCCATCAGTTGTATGCGTTGCGAGAACTATTGGAGGACACAACTGTTATAGGAGGAACCTTAGGATATTATATATTTGGATTTGAATAAAAAGGGGAAAAACTCCTTACCAGAATTTTAATGAAGAGACGGTGTACCAGGATGAAGCCATCCTTGTACTTTAGATACCAGGATTTGAAGTCTATGGTAATTGAGGACGTACGATTTCAGATTCCATAATATTTTTATTCATTATTTAAAACGAATACCTAGATTCCATATAACTAATAATAATAATAATAATAATAATAATAATAATAATAATGTCTTTATTAATGGCGAGGCTCAGGCCATAGGGCCTGCTCTTCCGCCTAACCACTGAGTCTACATTGATACAGAGTAGTAACATATAAGAGGGGAGGGAAATCTGTACATTTACGTCTGGGAGTGCAAAACTAGGGACCATCCCGGCATACGTCTTAAGCGATTGAGTAAACCCAGAAAAAACCTCAATCAGGATGGCGGCTTAGGGCCGAACAGAATTATGGTATAGAAATGGAAGAGAAGAGAAAAATGAGAGAAGGGAATCATAAATGAAAATGAAGTAGAAAATACGAACGAGAAAGAAGAAAGGAGAGAGACTAAAGGGGGGACAAACTGTACGTTTATGACTGGGAGTGCAAAGCAAGGGGCCATCCCGGCGTACGCCTTAAGCAATTGAGTAAACCCTGAAAAACCTCAATCAGGATGGCGGCTTATGGCCGAACATTAATACAGAAGAATAAGGTATGGATAGTAGTGAAGGTGAAGAGATGAGGCGTTTAGGGGAAAGGGTCGTAAAGACATAAATGGAGAAGACTGTGAAGGAAAGGGAATGAAAAAAAAGCAAAGAAAAGGAGGAAGAAGTAGGTGGAAAAGTAAAATTTTTCCAGAAGCGGTACAAAAATGTTACGTTTGGTATACATTAGCACTTTACATAAATATACAAACATTTGTAACAGCAGAGAAGCACAATAGGCTCTAAGTTAATAGTACCAGTAATTTAAAATATAATATTGACAGTATTAAGGAACAATGTGAAAGTGCAATAGGATATAAACATCAATTGTAATTATTATTGAGGCTTATATATTGTAGATATGACAATGATGACAGTACAAAAATAGCTGTAAGTATTTTAGCATTTATTTGGAGCGTGGCTAATCTCTTAAATATTTTATTTGAACAATTTTCAGGCTAGTTTAATATTGTTATGCAGATAGTTTTTGTTTCCAGCATTTACTGAGATTATTCCTTTCATTCAGACATACGCTAAGCATTAAAATATTAACAAACTAAATTAGAAATTAAATAAATCAAAACAGTTATGAAGTTTAAAAGTTATGATGTCCAATAATTGAAAATATATTTTCATCAATGGTGTATTATTGAATCTTAGATTACGTGGAAAAATATTTGAAACCGACCTGTAGAACTTTCTAGAATACAGTGGGATCATAGCTGCTCCAACAATGAAGGCCACGCGGCCGAGGGACTCGCAGTGGGGGAGGTAGCCGGGCGCCAGGGCGTTGCCGAGCGACAGCCCGAAGCCACTCGCAGCGAGACGAGGAAACCTTTCTGCGCGGGCGGGCGATTGGCTCGGCCCTTCGCTGGTGAGCGCGAGGGACCACTTTGTTCAGTGTAAAAGCTCACTCGTGTCTGTGTTCTGGTGGCGAATATCACAGACGACATCGTTTTCTCATGTCACACCACTCTCCGGCCGGAAGACGTACGCCAGGACATCACTCACGTAAGTGCAGCCATCTGCAATTCGGGATATCTCGCACGATTCAGTAGAGCGCCTTGTGCACTTAGCTATTGTGCATCCGAACATTTCATTGCAGTACAGAGCCTTATGGAGTATTGCTCTCTTTCCATCAAATGCAATTTTATAGATGACTGATTCTAACGCAAGCTGCTATGCCCATTCACAAGGATTATGGCTATTCGTCTCATGTATCCGGTTTCAGGATCAAATATTTAATATGTAATAATAATATGACATACAATTGTAGTTCGACGTTTTGGTGTATTGTGCAAACGCAAATGCAATGCGTGCCTAGACTTCCAGCAAGAACACACCATTTTGGTCTCAAAGAACAGAAACTTGAAAATCCTACGTGGCATTCTGTAATCAATTCTTTAAAACCATGACATATTTCTCGCAAATTTAATAACAGCAATATTTTCTGTCTCTATTGCTTGTTTCCAATACTTACACAATCTCTTTTGCCAGGTAGAATTTTTTATTTCGAGTTTCTGCTCGTTTCGTCACAATAGAAGTCAAGAACTTGTTTTTTAATTTCGTTAGATAAGACGTTATTTCCGCACTTCGGATCTGCAATAGCAAAAATTCCTTTTTTCTGAACGAGTTCTTTAACAGCATTCGCAGTTTCTCTTGTAAGACCAAGATTGTCTTGTGCCGACTGTTTCTGTAAATTTGGAACTATCGACAACAAACGAATTTTCGAATCATAATTACAAGACTCGATCGCGCATTGAACATTGTTCTTCATAATATCATAAGAACTTCCTTTTTCTTTTATTTCATCAGCTGAAAAGTGAAAATGGTCCCCGAGATCGTACGATGTTTTTATCTTTTTACGAATAGTCATTCGTCTCACGACCATCGAGTTGTAAGGACGTATTTCGGTGTGGCGGGGTTAGCAGGTAGTTGCAGGTTTAACAGCAGGTGAGAAGTGAAAGGGTCCGATCGTCGTGAAGCTGTCTACAGCAGTGCGGTGAGTGTGCGAAGTTACACTTTTGGAGTATTCTTTGCTTTCTCCATTATTAGTGTCAGTAGTTACATTGACATTTTCGTCCACTAAATAATTTAATATTCCATATTCTCAAGCTATAGTACGAGTTTATCATAGTGTGATATACCAAAATGACCATTTTTATTATGGAAATGTCATTTTATTCGACATAGAATATAGGGATGTCAACAGACGATCGCGAGGGGTCGCTATGTGACAAATAAACAACCGGCGTTAAGGATCATTTTCGTTAGGTGGTTTTACTGTCGCGGTTTTATTTGTTTTTCGTATCCAACATAATAACGCGTACGAAGTCTGGTTCCTCCCCCGACATCCCCGCGTTCGGCGAGAATTTGGTAAAGATGATGTGAGAGTTCTTGCAGCCCCGTATTACCGATACCATCAGTGAAGAAATTAATCATTCATTAGAACCCATGATTTCCAGTTGAGGGAAGAAGTGAAAAACCTAAAGGAGGAAGTCGAGCAGAAGAAAAATCTAATACGCGAACTGCAGCATTCAATTGACTCAAAAAACGGACGAACTCGAGCAATATCAACGCAGGAACTCGCTGAGAATTTTTGGTTATAAAGAAAGCGATCGCGAGAGCACTGATTATATTGCCATTCTGATTGCTCACCATGATGAAGTTCTTGCAATATTTTCGGAAATAAACGTTCATGTAATAATGATTAGTGAATCGTGGTTGAGAACCCTCTATTTCAGCCAAACACGTCGCGATAGCAGGATAGGCAATATTACGTCAAGGTAGTAACATTCTTACAGAGAAAGGCACTAATAAATCGGGTGGTGGTGTAGCCATCTATATACGGAATGATTTAAAATGCAAAGTTGTACATTCATCCGCCACGGAGTCAACTGGTAATGAATTTTTTTGTAGAAATTATGATAGGTGTAAAACGTTGCATGGCTATAGAAGTGTATTGGCCACCGAAAACCGGAAGTGTTGGAAGAGCATCTTTTCGCGGTTGTAAGTCATTACGATAGCATCATCATCATCATCATGGGCGAGTTCAATTGCAACTTAGTCAATGCAGACAACCACATTGTACGTAACTTCGTGAAAACTTTTGAATTCTTGAACGTGCATGTTGTCAGATTAAATCCAACGCATTATTCCTCACATAGTGGAACTGGATTGATCATATCATTGTTTTGGAGCCCAATAAGGCATTAAATTACGGTCAGATCCCGGTTCCAGGAATATCCAGGCACGATTTGTAGTATTTGTCATTTTAAACGAACTGTCCTAAGTACATGCCAAAAATTATTTCGTACCATGACTACAAATCATTAAATGTAGTTAATTTGTTTTTCTGATAGCATCCGTGCGCCGTGGCAATTAGTGGACCAACAATCTTCTATTCACGACAAAGTTTGTGTTAAAATTTAATAGGATATTAGGAAGCAAAACGTCATTTTTTTGCGTCCTTAAAAGGAAGTAAAACGTCCGACCGTCCGTCTTTTTTGCGTCCTTAAAAGGTGGCAAACCGTCCGTGCGACTGTCCGTCTGTCTCTTTTGCCTCCTTAAAAGGTGGCATACCGTCCGTCCGTCAGTCTGTCTCTCTGTCTGTCTCTGTCAGTGTCTGTCTCTGTCTGCCGGTGTCTGTCTCTGTCGGTGTCTGTCTCTGTCTGTCGGCGTCTGCCTCTGTCTGTCGGTGTCTGTCTCTGTCTGTCGGTGTCTGTCTCTGTCTGTCGGTGTCTCTCTGTCCGTGTCTGTATCCGTCTGTCCGTCTCTGTATCCGTCTGTCCGTCTCTGTATCCGTCTGTCCGTCTCTGTATCCGTCTGTCCGTCTTCTGTATCCGTCTGTCCGTCTTCTGTATCCGTCTGTCCGTCTTCTGTATCCGTCTGTCCGTCTTCTGTATCCGTCTGTCCGTCTTCTGTATCCGTCTGTCCGTCTTCTGTATCCGTCTGTCCGTCTTCTGTATCCGTCTGTCCGTCTTCTGTATCCGTCTGTCCGTCTTCTGTATCCGTCTGTCCGTCTTCTGTATCCGTCTGTCCGTCTTCTGTATCCGTCTGTCCGTCTTCTGTATCCGTCTGTCCGTCTTCTGTATCCGTCTGTCCGTCTTCTGTATCCCTCTGTCCGTCTTCTGTATCCGTCTGTCCGTCTTCTGTATCCGTCTGTCCGTCTTCTGTATCCGTCTGTCCGTCTCTGTATCCGTCCGTCTGTCTGTCTGTCTGTCTGTCCGTCTCCATCACATCAAAGCCGCGGAAAAGAGAACATAAGGTACGGCTGAGGGGAAAAAATACGTGAAGGAGGAAAAACCTGCCGTCAGAAAGCGAGTTCATGCTAATCTATCCGACTTTTTCAAACTATTTCTTTCTTTCCTGGCGCGGGCGTCACCCATTCCCCTTCCTGGGTTTGGCCTCCTCAGCACCTGAAAACAAACAGCGCCACAGGAGATCGTCCGCACCAACGCCTCTGCCCTTACCTTTCCGATTCCCACTTCCCTTCGCCCCCAAATTTGCTTATTACTTTGGGAGTTTCATTTTAATTTATTGCCTTATTTATGTTCTTATATTTAACAATTGACTACGACTTCTGACCTATTTCCTTCACTGTTTACTAACAACATAAATTACTGATGAGCTTAAATAATTGTTAACCTATTTACTTATTTATTTCTCTCCAGTCTAGGTTCCGCTCATACTAACCAGTGCTGTTTTCCCACTCCCTAATTTGTTTCCCTAATGGTACGAACCTTTCTAGAAATGTTCCTAATTCTTTTGTGAATTTAGACCTTTGATCATCTAAAATGTTTTGGAAGAGCGTCGCGTTCCTATTTTGGAAGTAGTAATTTCCCATTCCCATCCATTTTTCTCTCCATGTTTCGGTCCCACTGCAAATTAAAAGGATGTGGATCCAGTTTTCCCTGTCACCTCAAAGCACACAGATGCCATTACCACTCGAGTCTTTAAATCTACGTTGCATCCAACCCCCGACCCTTAACCAAGCGTATCCCCCTCTCGCGTCCTTTCGAAGTGTGAGTACGCAACTTTCGCAACCCCATTCCGGACTCGAGTGAATTTGTGCCGCTAGCGAACGTTTTTCGGCCGTTGTTGCCAAGATCTCTCGCCTTTTAATATCCGCAAGTCTATCGGAGATTAGCCGTTCTGTCTCACGTCTTTCCATATCTCCTACCATCTCCGAAGAAACGTCCCCCAGACCTGCACGTTCTAGTAGCAGTTTAATTTTGTACGACCTGTAGCGTTGGGTGCTTCCCTCTAACTGCACTCTAAAGCATCTATGTATAAGTGTGTCAGCCTGTTCACCTGCTAATTTAATTCAAAGTTTAATGGGGATCATTTTCAAATCTTTCCGAATTCCTACACTACCGACCTCTCTTAAGACTCCGGCATTTGCTGCGAATCTAGAGACTCCGAGAATTAATTTGAAATAATCCGTATTGATGCTTTCTAGTCGATCTATCCTACTATCCATCGACTCCCAATATTTCTATCCCATAATACATAGCTGGGAGAACTAGCGATTTAAACATTGTATCGCACTCCTGTAAAGACAATTCCGTACCCCTGCGCACTGCGCAAACGATTTCTTTGAGCGCAATTCTTCCTTTACTGTGCGCCGCCACAATGTAATTATTCCATCCCCATTCATGGAAAATTGTGCACCACGTCAGTTTTCTCAAAAATATTAAAGATGCTTTTCTATACGCAAATGGAAACTCTTCTCAGGAAAAACAAAGCGTTTTCAGACTCGCAACACTGTTTCAGGAAATCAAAATCTACGGAAGCTGTCATTTTTTCTTTCCTTAAAGATGTTGCTTCATCAATGGACCAAAATGAACCTATTGGGATATTTTTAGATCTTTCGAAAGCTTTTAACGTTAATAACCCTAAAATTATTTACTTATTCCAATTCTTTGCCAATTGAACATGGCGTCCCACAAGTTTCGATCTTAGGTCCTATCCTATTTTTGTTGCACGTAAACGATATGCCCTCATCTATTAAAAATGGAACAACAGTTTTGTTTGCCGATGACACGAATGTTCTTTGCAAAAAAGATACAATAAGTAGTACAATATCAGAAGTTGCAAATTGGTTTTGTAATAACAAACTAATAGTTGACGAGGGAAAAACTGTATCAATGCAATTTTGCATTTTCAATCGGCAATCATATGCTCCATTGAAATGAACAATATACAGTTAACTGATGTTAAGGTAACAAAATTTCTAGATCTCTCAATTCAATCAAACCTCAAATGGAATGTACATATAACAGAATTAAACACTAAATTAAGCTCGTTATGTTATGCATTCAGAATTCTTTCTAATTCTGTCAGCATTCATGCAGCTCGTGTGAATTTTGCAAATGTATATTCCTGCCTGAGATATGGCATAATATTGTGGAGAAGCTCATCCTTTAGTACCCAGACATTTAGATTACAAAAGAAAATTATCTGAATAATGAAAAAATCCCATCCACGTGATCCGTGCAAGCCTCTTTTCATTGAGCTTGGAATCTTACCATTGTCTTGCATATTTATTTACGAATCTGTAATATTTGTGAAAACTGACTTAACGGTGGGAACATATTTTCATGTAATACTGATATTTATAGTTACAACACGACATAGAAATCATGATCATCAAGTGTCAGTATCAACAGCTCACTGCAAGAAATCCACATACAATACATGTACGTTACTTTACAACGCATTGCCAGATGAAATTAAACAATTAAAATTAGTACACAAATTTAAGTTAAAAGTAAAATATTTTCTTCTGCAAAACTGTTTCTATACAATTAGAGACTATACTGATCGTCAAAAAGAAAAATAATGTTTTACTTTAACAAAAGCAAGATATAGTATAATGAATTAGTTTACATTTGCACTGTATAATTTAAAAAAAAGACTCAATATGCCTATAGCAAGTAATGCACTTCAGCTTTCGGGTCAATGACGCCCATCTCGATCGGGTATTTGTCCAGTTTCCCTGATACATTGAGCAAATGCTGAGATGGCCCCTTGATTTGCTTCAGGACGTAAGTATAGCTTCACTATGCGCACTTTTTGTTGAACTCTCCTTTTGCTTGTAGTGGTAGAACTATTTTGTTAACAATACAGGAAAATCAAATCTGTTCGTTTACCGTGAAAAATAAGTTTTCTATTATTCGGCAACGAAAATATTTAGGCTTAGAAATGTTAATCTCTCGCTTTTTAATTATTATTATTATTATTATTATTATTATTATTATTATTATTATTATTATTATTATCATTATTAATATTATTACTGTTATTTTTCATCTTTCAACTATTAATAGTTTCGTGTAAAGTGTTTTGCAATGTAGAGAAAGATGGCGACACTGCACGTGTCGATAAAACAGTGTAACTAATGATTCCAAAGTGAGCGATCAGATTTTTTTTTTTACTTTTTCGTATACGTAGGTATGTACGGAGTAATCCACTGTGACGCAACGCTCTGGCGGGCGGCGGCAGCGTGGGTCGGGCCGTCCGCGGTTGGTCAACAAGATGCGAAAAAAAATGTTGATTCGATTTCCTCAATGGAAATCGGGGACTAAAGGGGCGAGGTTCTTGCCTGTGTTGTTCCACACCCTTCCGATGAAAAAGAAAAGAAAGTGCAATGTTTCGAGAAACAAATAATGACATTTATTAAAAAACAGTGATACACAGACATGTGCATGTCCCTAAAAAACACAAGAAAGAATCCAGAAATAATGTTTGAACAGTGTACAATTGTTTGGCTTCCTGCTCCCCAAAAACAATAACAAAATACAACCAAACAACCACAACACAGTATATTTTCTAGAACTATTCTGAGGATTGTAATCAATCAGCTTTTTGTTTCAAAAAATGTTTTTGTGAAAGTCAAATTTATTACCTTGAACAATGAACTGTCATTTGGAATGAACATTATCCTTCTAGATAATCTGTACGATACTTTTGTCCATGTACACCAAAAGAATTCAGAATTGTACATTCTTTACAATTCCCTCCGTATTGATGCTTTCCCTCATGATGAATTCCCTCATTTTCAATTTTAAAAAATTACATCCAAACTTGATCAACACAGCAATAAAAATTTAATTTACAAAGTAAACTCTAGAATAAACATTCTGTATTATTTCTCTAAAAATTGTAAGGAAAATTAAGATTCAAAACTGACAAATTTCTTCATTTCTTTTGATTAATACTCAAGAAAGTATGGAGTATCATTCCCCAAACTCTTAAATGATAATACTAGTTCATTACCATACATGTAATCATTGTAATATTCTACCCTCTTTACCCTGCAGGGTCACATAGCAATCCTATCACATGCTAATTCTACATGCCATGAAATCACATGATACAAATTACAATCAGAAGATATTCATGGATAAACAATTTTCTGAACGCTGTGGCAGTAGAAATAGATGTGTAACGGTTTTCCTTCCACTCAGCATTTTTTTTCACAATCTGTAATATTAGATAATCCTAATTAAATATTAATATAATATTTAATATTATATATATATATATATATATATATATATATATATATATATATATATATATATTAATTAATATTTAATTTGTGAAATAACTACCATAGAGAAACTGCAGAATCTGCAATTGATCTAAGCCTTGCTTCTAATGATATTGCAGTAAGAATTATATGGTCTACAAACCTAAACCTATATGACAGTTATCATTACCCCATCAACATTCATATTCCATCCAATTACCTTTTTCTGAACTAAGGTGCTGGCCTAAATGGATTTTACATGAAGCAAATGGGCAAAAGTTCCAAGAGTTTATTAGTTTCAATATTAACAATCTCGTATACCGGACAATATAAACCCACAAGAGATGAATTTAGTAAGTGATTTTACTAATTTAATTTTAACAGCAGCCAATGATTCTATCCCCCAAACAGGGAAAATAAAAAAGCATCAAGTGCCATGGTGGAATGCAGAATGTACCACAGTTATTAAAAGTAAAAAGAGAACCTTCAGAAAATTCAAGAAAAACAACACATTAGGAAATGGAATTTCATATAGGAAAGCAGGGTAAGCCTTAGCAAGACTTTCCCTCAAAACTACTATGATAAAATCCTGGCAAAAATACACATTATCCACCATCACCCATCACCCCAACTTCAACAACTGAATTTTGGCAGAAAATAAAGTCAATCAGTAGAAAAAGTTGGCCTAGTACACCCAATACCTTCGTGGATACATTTTTTAAATAACAGTTTATTCAAAATTTGTTCTTTACATGAACATTCGGTGAATTATTTGGAAATAAAAATAACTTAAGTGAAGAGTTGTCCTTTGACAGCACTTCTCAGATAAACGTTCAATTTTTTTAAAAACTTAATCCAGCTATTACATTTTTAAATGACCATTGCAATTACATTGTCATTTTTGTTACTATTTTATTTATATCTATGGCTGAGATCTAGGAGTTGGTGTCGTTTCAATCTTCTGAGGTCTTCACTGTTGTCCAGGATGTTCACTGCAAGGTAATTTGGGTGGTTTTCAAGACTTTTTTTGGTATTTTTTTCTAAATTCTGTAATAGTCTGATAAATAGTTGGAATTTGCAAATCGGAATGTAATGTATTGTTAGGTACATACCAAGGTGCATTTGTTATGTATCGTAAGACTGTCGACTGAAATCTTTGCAGAATTTAACATTCGAAGCATTCGAAGCTGTTCCCCAGAGTTGTATACTGTAGGTCCAAACTGGTTTTAATACTGCCTTGTAATCAAGTAATTTATTACTCACACACACACAGACAGAGAATGAGAAAGACAGAGAAAGACAGAGAGACCGACAGACAGACTGACAGAGACCGACAGACAGACTGACAGAGACCGACAGACAGACTGACAGAGACTGACAGACAGACTGACAGAGACCGACAGACAGACTGACAGAGACCGACAGACAGACTGACAGAGACCGACAGACAGACTGACAGAGACCGACAGACAGACACACAGACAGACACACAGACAGACACACAGACAGACACAGACAGACAAAGACAGACACAGACAGACAGACACAGACAGACAGACACAGACACAGACAGAAACAGACAGACAGAAACAGACAGACAGAAACAGACAGACAGAAACAGACAGACAGAAACAGACAGACAGAAACAGACAGACAGACACAGACAGACAGACACAGACAGACAGACACAGACAGACAGACACACAGACAGACAGACACACAGACAGACAGACACACAGACAGACAGACACACAGACAGACAGACACACAGACAGACAGACAGACACACAGACAGAGACAGACAGACAGACACACACACACATAGACAGAACAGACAGACACACATAGACAGACAGACACACACACATAGACAGACAGACACACACACATAGACAGACAGACACAC